>SNQJ01S0031825.1:3635-18919 GCA_010110895.2 Picea sitchensis
ATGTGACGTTCCACATACCACCGAAAATGAAATGAAAAGAACTATCCATATAGGATATTTTCCCTGACAAATTCACTTTCCTTCATCTCATTATTCCATAATTAAGCATGGGTTCTCTTACTCCACAAAGTGTCTTCCCGTGAGGCCTTTCACCATAAGGGGACCACTTTGGAGTTCATCCATATTTACTTCTTATCAACCATGAAAAAACAATAATGAGTCATATTTACATCAAACATTATTGGGTTCATTACCCAAAACTTTGTGCTACGGGTCTTTCTTCAAGGGTTGACATCAATGACAACCAACCTTAATCAACATCCTCTGCCTTAGGTCACTCTTCACCATGATCACATTGCGAGTTAATTCCATGCGCTGATACGGGTGCTTCATCCTCTTCATCATGAAAAATACCTTGAACTCTAGTGTCGTCCCTAAAACATTCCTCGCCATCATGATTCAATGTTCGGTCATTTATGGAAGAGGCAGGTGCACCACACTATCCACGCCAACAACATTATCATCTCCTGAGGTTCTGGGGTTTTGCACCACACGATCCACATTATCATCTATGTATGCAGACACCACATCCAGGGACATCATATCATTAGTGTTAACACATTCTCTAGTCTACCATTTATGTTCCCATATTTATATCTATTTCTTCTTAAAGCACTTCCATTTAATGCCATAGTGAATGATGAATTTAATTCATGTGTTGTTTTAATAATGGGAAACGAATTTTATGTGAGTGATAAGATGAGAATATGGATCTTTCGAATTAAAGAGTAGAGTTAGACTCTATTTGAATATCCAAAACTGTCAAGTTTGCATATATCACAATTATCCAACTTTGCATATATCATAACTTGCAATTCAATTAAATTTGAATATTCATATGAACTATGTCTACACGAATAGAACTATTTGTATACTTATAATTGAGCTAATATAATTGACCTATTATAGTGAATGGTGAATCTAATTTATGTGGTGTTTTACTAGTGGTATGATGAATCAAATTCATGTGTTGTTTTACTAGTGGTATGATGAATCAAATTCATGTGTTGTTTTACTAGTGGTGTATGGACAAGTTATTTAATGACACACAGTGAGTTTAATGTGAGTGATAAGATAAGAATATGGATTTTTTGAGCTATAATCATATGAGCAATGTCTCACTGATAGAACTATTTGTATTAGTAGGCAAAAGAATCTGATGTGATGAGCACTAATTCTTTTGCCTACCCTGAGCCTGCCAACTTCCTTTGACTTCAACATGTACTTAGTTTGCTTCTTATTTGATGATTCATTCCTCATGTACATATATTCTCTTTGGCTATAACTTATACCTTATTCCATGTGGAACCTGTTAAATCTATTGAAATCCACATATCCTCATTTGATGAGTCATTCCTCATGTACATATCTTCTCTCTGGCTATAGCTTATAACTTATTCCATGTGGAACCCATTAAAGCCATTGAAATCCACATATCCTTTTGGTGGATGGAAAGAGAAAACATATCTAGTCCATGATTAATAGAAGACGTCCTACAATATTCAATTACTATTTTAAGATATATTGAAATCTATCTAGCACATCTTGAGGTCCTCAAGCTATGTAACATTTCATCACTTTAGCACACCATAATGTGAATGCAAAACTATAATATCTGTTGCAAATGAAGCAATAGGTGAATAATTTATTGTTAAAACATGTTTTCCTCCAATTATCATTTATCATAAATGATAAGAGTTGGTGAATAATAAATGATAATTGAGCGAAAATATATCATACACATACAACAATCAAGTCATGTTAGTCAATGCTCATGCAATTTTATTGAATCATCAGAGTCCTAGACATAGAGAGAGATTGTGTGTAGAGTTGTATCTTGCCTATTGAATCGTCAAAGTCCTAGAGATAGAGAGAGATTGTGTGCAGAGTTGTATCTTGCCCGAAATCTGAAAGCAGTTGCAGTTAACAACGCTAACTTAACCTGAAGAAGGTAATTCAGATTCATAAAATCTCTTATTCATTATCTTCATTTTGATGGAAGACAACACATTATATTGTTGGACAAACACACACAATGAAATTGGTGGAAGATAAAACTTCATATTGTTGTTCATTAACATTTCTTTCTTTCCATCTATGATATCCATAGGGTTTGAATGATTATGTGCAAAGTTGTAGAATTACTATCTCACTAGGTCAAGTTCAATTAATTTTTACAATTATAACTAATTATCATAGATTAGTGGTTTAATTGATTCTTTTATTATAAATTTAAAGATTAATGACTAAATCGCTCAAATCAAGACTAATTTGTATTTTTTTAAATTTTGATATCTGATTAATTGCAATGTTAAAATCGTTGTTCTTCTTACACTAGTGAGATTTAATGTAATTATATTGATACAAGCGATACCCCTAACTGTTTGTTCTGGTATACCTAATAGCTTGCTTAATTTAGGATTATACATGTTATCTAACTTACTATGTGAATTAATTTTAATTGGGTAGGTGATTTGGGATTGGCTGTGCCCGAAGCTATGCCTAAATTCGAGTAATCACATCATCAAAAATTCTTTGAAGGCGGGTAAGATAACAGCACAAAATCTATCCGCGAACTAGAATGTATCAACCTATCTATGGATATTCTTTTGGCACTATCTAGCTATTCTATGAAATGTTTTTTTTAGCCATAATTTGGCAATATAAATTTACACGAATCACTATTTTTTGTTATTCAAAATCCATTTTTGAATGTAAAAATGGATTTAACATGCTGAAAAACCCCTGAGGCATTAGGATTATACAAAAATAATCACTCAAATCTATGAATCTAACAAATTTTCATCATATTTTGAGCAAATGTCCCCAGAAAAAATAGTCATTTCGTAGAACATTTAGCCTACGACTTTTTTTTTCACCGATGTAAGGCCTTCCAATTCATGGCCTCTCTCTCTCTCTCTCTCTCTCTCTCTCTCTCTCTCTCTATATATATATATATATATATATATATATATATATATATCCTACTTTAATGACTGCAATTTAGTTCATGATTTTATTTATACAAGGAATAAACGGGTAGATAGGCAACATGATAACAATAGAATAATAACAATAACATTATTAAAATACATACCTCGGCCTGCAGGTTGGTTGATTTAGCCCCTTTCTCCTTTATTCTTGTTCTTGCCAAACTGCCCAAAATTGAATATTTACCTCCTAGCCAATTGGAACAGCCTCTCTAGCTCCCTAGCTCCAGGAATCCTTGTGTTTTCCTGGCCCCCAAGCCCAAAGTTCTCAGCAACAGTAGTGCCCCTGTAAAATCTCCCCAAAACAATCTCCGTCCTCCAATTTCCTCCTTCTTCCCTCTCTCTTTCAAAATTTTTTTCTTGCCTTCTTCTTCCCCATTTTTTCCCAAAACAAAAGACCCCTCTCCAAGTCCTCTCCCCTCTTCCTTATCCTCCTCTCTTGAATCCCTCTCCCTCATTCAATTCCCCAATTTCCTTATCCCCTCATTAATTCCCCCAACATCCTTATCACTCATTAATTACTTCACCTAACTTTTTAATAATAAAATAATAAAAGGCTCATTGAATTTATTTGATTAATTAATTAAATTTAAATTAACAATTATGATAAATAAACAATCAAATTGGGTTGTTACATACACCCACCCTTCAAGAAACTTTGTCTCGAAGTTAGAGTAGTTTACAATATAAGAGTAATGACACATGATTCATACATCCACATCAAATAAAAAACATTGTCAATTTAAAACACTTATACATACTAGTGTACATGTGCAAGGCATGCATGTGTAGCTAGCACATACATGACTCATACATTTACTAACGACAATAACTATCACACCTAAAGTAATTCTTGTATGCATCCAATTCAAAAACTATGGTTTCGAGGAGGGTCCTTACATGTTCCCAAGCTCTAACTCTGGCGTGCTTCTATTGTTTTGAGAATGCATAGTGTGGTCGGCGAACAACTGAGCTCTAAGGAAGCCAAATCCGATGCGGCTTTGCCCCTATTGAGATACCTCAATGGACGAGGACTATCGGGGGTTCGAGTCTCCTCGTCTTCATTTCTTCTAAAGAATCCCATTCCCACAAACCCTTTTTCGCTTGTCTCCTAGGGTTTCACGCAAAGGATTTCAGTTGTCTGAAGCCTGCAATCCTTCAGTCAATATGACATCAGGAGAGATAAAATCATCCACAACAATCTCAGCCAGGAGAGAGGCTTCCATTCTTCGGTCAACGTTTTCGACTGTAGGGCGGGTTCACCATTGCTGGCGAAATATGTAGTTGCAGAGGACAAGAGGCATGTGGCTTGGACGTCAGGAGGTCGAGAAGAGGCTCATCCAACACTACTCTATAATGGTGGCGCCCACGACCCCCAGCCTCAGGTTTGAATCATCTCCTCCTTGACTATGGGCTTGGTCTCGGTGCTGGGCTTCGTAGTGTATAATAGTTGCCCCAGGTGGGCTCCTCCTTCATGACGCTTGGAAAAGACTTATCGTTGGACTTTGTTGCTTCAACACTTGGTATTGAGCTTTGGTATTGTGTGTATGTACTATATGCCAACATATGTAACAGGTTTTATATGCCAACATATGTACTATGTAGTGGTATATACTATAATGGAGTCTCAAATGCTCACATTTTCTAATATACTAGCAAGTTGAATTATGCGGGGAATTTTGTCATAGCTTACTAGAAACACTAGAAATTGTCTAGGCACTAATTCCACTGTATTATTTATCAATAGTATGGAGATGTAGTGTACATCAAATTTATTTTCTATTATAATCATCGCAGTTGTTGACTTTGTATATTGTAATGGGAGGTTGAATAATCTTTTTCTCCATGTTCTACAAGAGATCTTGTAGTTTAGTAGCCAAAAAGCGAAGTAATTTGCTACAAACTAAAAAAGAGCTTGTAAAAATATGTTCAAAATAATGTATTAAATTTAGGGCCACATAATTCTATTAGGACTCTCTTTTGCAAGTGCAAGGTTAGTACATGTGGTTGGAACAGGGTTCTTCTGGGTAGTCTTCCTAGGTTTTATGGGCTGTAAAAAAAAGGTTTCTAGGTTGTAGGTTAGGGGTTTCAGAACATATTGTACAATTATGTGGGTGGTCAAGCCCATGTTTCAGTTTTGAAACTGGGCTCTGATACCATTTGTAAGGCCTTCCCATTCAAGGCCTCAAAAAAAAAAAAAAACCTACTGTAATGACTGCAATTTCGTTCATGATTTGCTTTATACAAGAAATAAATGGGTAGATAGACAACATGATAACAACAAAATAATAACAATAGCAACATTAAAATACATAGCTCGACCTGCAGGTTGGTTGATTTAGCCCCTTGCTCCTTTGCTCTTGTTCTTTCCTAAACTACCCAAAAACGAATATTTACCTCCTAGCCAACTAGGAACAACCTCGTTGGGTCCCTAGCTCCAGAAATCCTTGCGATTTCCTGGCCCCCGAGCCCCAAGTTCCTAACAACAGAAGTGCCCTTGTAAAAGCTCCCCAAAACAATCTATGTCCTCCAATTTCCTCCTTCCCTCTCTCTTTCAAAATTTCTTCATTTCCTTCTTCTTCCTCATTTTTTCCCAAAACAAAAGACCCCTCTCCAAGTCCTCTCCCCTCTTCCTTATCCTCCTCTCTCAAATCCCTCTCCCTCATTCAATTCCCCAACTTCCTTATCCCCTCATTAATTCCCCCAATAACCTTATCCCCTCATTAATTACTTCACCTACATTTTTAATAATAAAATAATAAAAGACTCATTGAATTTATTTTATTAATTAATTAAATTTAAATTAACAATTATAATGAATAAATAATCAAATTAAGTTGTTACAGTCTAGTGGAATAGACATACATGCATAGACAACCATACTATATATAGACACAAATGAAGACAAAAACACACCCATACTACTTTTAGTTTTTTCTAAGTTTCACAAGACTCCTATGTAAGTGAACCTTAATAAATCAACAACCAACAACCTATCTATTAATTGTGAGGGTGAATAATAGTGTTCATAAATAAGCATATTGAACAAAGAAATCTAGTGCACAATTGAGGGAAAAAACTTCCAATAAAGAAATTATTTAAAAAAAAATACATTGAAAGTTTTGTAATGGAAAATAAATATATTACTCATAAACCCTAATTCTCATAAATGTAACATAAACCTTAATTCTCATAAGTGCAACATTGGCATAGGTGGATTGGAATGAAGCTCGGTGGAAGAGGACAGAGATCGAATAAACAAATATAGTCTTGAAATGATATATGTAAGTACAAGTTGAATGTGGAATTAAAAGAGAAAGGCCGAACAACCATTTCCAGGTTGAATTAAAGGGCCCATGCCGAATTATAAAATTTGAATAAACTGAAAATCTGAATACATTTAAATCTCATTTTAATGCATTGAATTAAAAGGGTTAAAATATGGAATTAGCTAGTAAATCTGAATTCTAAAGAAAATCGTATAATTCTAAAGAAAATACATATCAACATATAAATAATAAATATGTTTGTATCTAAATGCCTATATGGAATAGAATCAACAATTCTTGATCAATCTCCTTTTCTGATGCACAATAGCATTTAGCAAGCAACAATTATGTCCTGATGTGTAATAACATGCAGATCCCAATGGAATAATAACTTTCTTACTCCCCTTCTTAGGTGATGGAAATCTCCGCACAATTCATTTGTTCCTACTCCTTTGAAAAATTACCACATGTGGACACAACCTAATTAAATTATCACATGTGGATACAACCTAATTATTTCATAGGTCAAGTAAATGTAAAAACTGAAAAGTATTTTTTTGCATTTCTAGTCATGCCAGAGGTTTGACCAGACCAGACTAATTATTTCATAATTTAAGTAAAATGTTAAAGCTACTTATTCCACTCTTAGCCAGGTTAGGTTTAACAATGTAAATATAAAAAAGTAGAACTATTTTTGTCCACTAAGTATACTTATCAAGTTATTTCAAAATGTAAAAAATTAATTAATACTTAAAAATTAAAAATCAAAAAATCTTAATTATATTTATATAAATATATTTAATAACAATATACCAACATATAACAAAGAATATAACAGCATTTTCAATAGTTAAATATAAAATTGAAATTTGTAATTAGAAAGTTGATAAAACCATCTATTCCAATTCCAATAACAATACAGAAAAGGCTGAAATGCTTTTGTCAAAATGCCCCCACCACTATTTTGTCCGATAATGAGGTGTGCGTTTTTGTTTTTGTCGAGTAGTGAAGATCGGGAGCCCTGTTGACTACGCCACTAGGTGGTTCTGGTGTCAGATATTCATTTGTCGTTTTTACGATTTATTATATTTTAAATATAATATTTTACACTGTTTTTTCTCTTTAATAAATATTATAAGTTAAATGCAATATTTTTTTTTCATAAATATTTAATAAATATTATATAAATATTTTTTTCTAAATATTATATAACTTATAGCAAAATAATAAATGTTTAACGCATTTCGATTCAATCATATATTTTTCAATATTGAAATTATATTATTTATTACTTCGCCAAGAAATACAGATTGATCGACTCTCTTTTCTACTATTCCTTTCATTGCAACACGAGATTCTTTTGGCTTTACTTCTTGTAGGAGGCACCGATTATCTCTACTATTTATCGCTTCCTTCTCCATTGGCTGCTCATTCTTGTTTCCTTTTCTTTTTCGTTTTGGTTCCCCCACTTTGTTTTTTCGAGCCCTAGGGGGCGTCCAGGTCGATTGATTGATTAATGGTCGGGGAGGACGAAGAACCGCGGGATCGAGTTGCAGCGGGCAATTACAAGAAGCCGGCGCTCTGCCAGGATGAGGTCGCGAGCAACGTGGACATGCTGAACGAGATATTCAAACATCTGGACGGGGCGTCTTTGGCCATGGCTTCTTGCGTCAGCAAGAAATGGAAGCAGGCCACTGACGACGAGGGTCTCTGGGAGGGCATCTGCACGCGACATTGGCCGTCCAGTGCCTCGTCTCAGAGTGGGCAGTTGAAATCCGTGGTCGTGGCTTTCGGCGGATTCAGGCGTCTCTATGCCAACCGCTTGCACCCTCTTCTCTCCAGAAATAATAACAGTTATAAGCATTTGAAATCTTGTTCAATGTCCAAGGGGGGTTCGTATTCTTCCAAGCAAAAGTGGAGTAAGGACGAGGTCTATCTTTCCCTCTCGCTATTTTCCATCGATCGCTACTGGAGAATACCTCCTCTGCATCCGGATTCAGCTCGCATGGCCGGAATTGTGTGCAAGCCCTGTTCGGATGAGCAACAGACAGCCTCCTCTTCCACCGCTTTCACTTCCGATGTGCGCCGCCTCCAGGAAGGGTAGAGAAGCAAATGCAGCCTTCACCCGCCTAACACAATCCCTCATCATTCATCAACGCTGAAGATGCTAACTACTGCTGAGGATCCATGGATTCACAATCCTCTCCCACTTAACCCTCAGTCAGCATTAAAGGTACCAGATAGCATTAAAGGGACAGATACTTGTTTCAGAATCTTAAATTCTGTAATACTAACGTTACTAGTCGATTATTTCCGAAATCTTTNAAAAAAAAAAAAAAAACCTACTGTAATGACTGCAATTTCGTTCATGATTTGCTTTATACAAGAAATAAACGGGTAGATAGACAACATGATAACAACAAAATAATAACAATAGCAACATTAAAATACATAGCTCGACCTGCAGGTTGGTTGATTTAGCCCCTTGCTCCTTTGCTCTTGTTCTTTCCCAAACTACCCAAAAATGAATATTTACCTCCTAGCCAACTAGGAACAACCTCGTTGGGTCCCTAGCTCCAGAAATCCTTGCGATTTCCTGGCCCCCGAGCCCCAAGTTCCTAACAACAGAAGTGCCCTTGTAAAAGCTCCCCAAAACAATCTATGTCCTCCAATTTCCTCCTTCCCTCTCTCTTTCAGAATTTCTTCATTTCCTTCTTCTTCCTCATTTTTTCCCAAAACAAAAGACCCCTCTCCAAGTCCTCTCCCCTCTTCCTTATCCTCCTTTCTCGAATCCCTCTCCCTCATTCAATTACTCAACTTCCTTATCCCCTCATTAATTCCCCCAATAGCCTTATCCCCTCATTAATTACTTCACCTACATTTTTAATAATAAAATAATAAAAGACTCATTGAATTTATTTTATTAATTAATTAAATTTAAATTAACAATTATAATGAATAAATAATCAAATTAAGTTGTTATAGTCTAGTGAAATAAACATACATGCATAGACAATCATAATATATATAGACACAAATGAAGACAAAAACACACCCATACTACTTTTAGTTTTTTCTAAGTTTCACATGACTCCTGTGTGAGTGAACCTTAATAAATCAACAACCTATTTGTGAGGGTGAATAATAGTGTTCATAAATAAGCATATTGAACAAAGAAATCTAGTGCACAATTGAGGAAAAAAACATCCAATAAAGAAATTATTTAAAAAAAATACATTGAAAGTTTTGTAATGGAAAATAAATATATTACTCATAAACCCTAATTCTCATAAATGTAACATAAACCTTATTTCTCATAAGTGCAACATTGGCATAGGTGGATTGGAATGAAGCTCGGTGGAAGAGGACAGAGATCGAATAGACAAATATAGTCTTGAAATGATATATGTAAGTACAAGTTGAATGTGGAATTAAAAGAGAGGCCGAACAACCATTTACAGGTTGAATTAAAGGGCCCATGCCGAATTATAAAATTTGAATACAGTGAAAATCTGAATATATTTAAATCTCATTTTAATGCATTGAATTAAAGGGTTAAAATATGGAATTAGCTAGTAAATCTGAATTTAAAAAAAAATCATATCAATTTTAAAGAAAATACATATAAATAATAAATATGTTTGTATCTAAATGCCTATATGGAATAGAATCAACAATTTTTGATCAATTAACAATTATGTCCTGATGTGTAATAACATGCAGATCCCAATGGAATAATAACTTTCTTACTCCCCTTCCTATTAGGTGATGGAAATCTCCGCACAATTCATTTGTTCCTACTCCTTTGAAAAATTACCACATGTGGACACAACCTAATTAAATTATCACATGTGGACACAACCTAATTATTTCATAGGTCAAATAAATGTAAAAACTGAGAAGTATTTTTTGCATTTCATAATTTAAGTAAAATGTTAAAGCTATTTATTCCACTCTTAGGCATGCTAGGTTTCACCATGTAAATATAAAAAAGTAGAACTATTTTTGTCCACTAAGCATACTTATCAAGTTATTTCAAAATGTAAAAAATTAATTAACACTTAAAAATTAAAAACAAAAAAATCTTAATTGTATTTGTATAAATATATTTAAGAACATTATACCAACATATAACAAAAAAAAATATAACAGCATCTTCAATAGTTAAACATAAAATTGAAATTTGTAATTAGAAAGTTGATGAATCTATTCCAATAGCAATAGGGAAAAGGCTGAAATGCTTTTGTCAAAATGCCCCCCACCACTATTTTGTCCGATAATGAGGTGTGCGTTTTTGTTTTTGTCGCTACGTGTGAAGATCGGGAGCCCTGTTGACTACGCCACTAGGTGGTTCTGGTGTCAGATATTCATTTGTCGTTTTTATGATTTATTATATTTTAAATATAATATTTTACACTGTTTTTTCTCTTTAATAAATATTATAAGTTAAATGTAATATTTTTTTCTTTCATAAATATTTAATAAATATTATATAATTTATAGCAAAATAATAAATGTAAACACATAAATTGATATCTTTATAATAGTTAGGAAGTTAATGATTGAAATCACAGCCATTTATTTTGTGTGACTACTAAGAATATTCCAGCCATATTTAATCATTTCCATAAAAAACTTATTAAGCACTAAATCCCTATTAAATCTGCCCATTATCAATAGGTATAAGCCTTTTTACTTAACCAAAAAATACAGATTGATCGACTCTCTTCTTTTGGCTTTACTTCTTGTAGGAGGCACCGATTATCTCTACTATTTATCGCTTCCTTCTCCATTGGCTGCTCATTCTTGTTTCCTTTTCTTTTTCGTTTTGGTTCCCCCACTTTGTTTTTTCGAGCCCAAGGGGGCGTCCAGGTCGATTGATTGATTAATGGTCGGGGAGGACGAAGAACCGCGGGATCGAGTTGCAGCGGACAGTTACAAGAAGCCGGCGCTCTGCCAGGATGAGGTCGCGAGCAACGTGGACATGCTGAACGAGATATTCAAACATCTGGACGGGGCGTCTTTGGCCATGGCTTCTTGCGTCAGCAAGAAATGGAAGCAGGCCACTGACGACGAGGGTCTCTGGGAGGGCATCTGCACGCGACATTGGCCGTCCAGTGCCTCGTCTCAGAGTGGGCAGTTGAAATCCGTGGTCGTGGCTTTCGGCGGATTTAGGCGTCTCTATGCCAACCGCTTGCACCCTCTTCTCTCAAGAAATAATAACAGTTATAAGCATTTGAAATCTTGTTCAATGTCCAAGGGGTTCGTATTCTTCCAAGCAAAAGTGGAGTAAGGACGAGGTCTATCTTTCCCTCCCGCTATTTTCCATCGATCGCTACTGGAGAATACCTCCTCTGCATCCGGATTCAGCTCGCATGGCCGGAATTGTGTGCAAGCCCTGTTCGGATGAGCAACAGGCAGCCTCCTCTTCCACCGCTTTCACTTCCGATGTGCGCCGCCTCCAGGAAGGGTGGAGAAGCAAATGCAGCCTTCACCCGCCTAACGCAATCCCTCATCATTCATCAACGCTGAAGATGCTAACTACTGCTGGGGATCCATGGATTCACAATCCTCTCCCACTTAACCCTCAGTCAGCATTAAAGGTACCAGATAGCATTAAAGGGACAGATACTTGTTTCAGAATCTTAAATTCTGTAATACTAACGTTACTAGTCGATTATTTCCGAAATCTTTTAATCCCATAGATCTACGAAACAATGGTTTAATCTCACGCGTTGCAGCTATTTACATTAAATTCTCATTCATCAAGGAAGATCGGCGATGCTAACTACTGCCGGGTATCCATGGATTCACAATCCTCTCCCAGATAACCTTCAATCAGCATTAAAGCATGGATTCACAATCCTCTCCCAGATAACCCTCAGTTAGCATTAAAGGTACCAGATACTTGTTTCAGAGGGTTTCAGAATCTTCCATTCTGTAATATTAACGTTACTAGTCGATTATTTCCGAAATCTTTTAATCCCATATATCTATGGAACAACGGATTCCTCTTCCGCGTTGCAGCTATTTACATTAAATTCTCTGCCAGAGTGAATTGACATGTATTTATTTTATTTGGGTTGTTGAGCCGCAGGCTGATAAAAAATATTTTAAAAGTTGGACGTTGGTGTCCGAAACACTGATGCATTAAGAGGATAAAATAACAGTGTATATATAGCCTCTTTTCAGATTTCTTCCTAATCTGTACTCGTTCTGTGTGCGTCAGCATATCGATCGCATTCAATGCTGTTTTTCTTTTACACCATGTCGGTATTTAAAAGCTTTTACAGAGTTTTGTTTACAGTTTATGTAATGTTTTTTTTAATGGAGTTTTTTTTGGTTGTTATATAAATGATTTTTTAGTGGAATTTGGTGATATAAATTTATAGGAATTACCATTTTTTGTTTTCAAAATCCATTTTTAATATAGAAATGAATTCATGCTGAAAAACTTTTAAGATTCTTGGATTATATAGAAATAATCACTCAAATCTACTAATCTAACTTAGAAACTCTTGCAATAACTTCATGACTTTTTCACCAATCTTTATTTGGATTTTAATAGATACAAATAAATTCCAATCAAATTGAAAAATGTTGAAAAATGAAAGAAATAAAAACTTTTTAAAAATATTTACAAAGTGTAAAATTGTCTACAATATTTTAAATTTTAAATTAAACTAAATAAAAAATTAAAAACATTATTAATTTTAAATATTTTTAAAACTTAATAAAAATACAAAATAATACTATTACAAGTCATCACTGAGAAGTTTACTTCAATAAAATATATTTTCACAATAAAATAAACTTAACTTCCGTAACTTGTAAAATTATACATAATATTTATATTTTTGGTATTTTAAGTTTTTAATTATACATAATATTTATATTTTTGATAGTTTAAGTTTTTAATTGTTTTAAAATTTAATAATAAACATAAAATAATATTATAACCCATCATCACTGAGCATACTATTCAAATAAATAACTTATAAAATAGTTTTGTGATATTCTGGTTTTTATAGTTTTAACGATTAAAAATAATACCTAAAGCAACTGATACTCTGTTTTTAAGGACAAAATGTATATTCTAAAGTGATGGAATTAAGCTGTCACTTTTAAAGTAAAGTAATATATTGGACCGACTTGGTGTAGACATTATTTAACTATACAAACTCGATGTTGTTCTGTATAATGGAAATAAATGTTAGAATTGGCATTAATCCATGGACTTAAAATTGTGCCTCGGTGGCATTTTTATAATAATAAATAAATATTAAAATTGATCATTATTGAATTTGATGAGTTTTAAGAATGATTCACATTAACTGATTTTAATTTTTTATTTATTAAATAAAAAATATTTAATTTAATTTTAAGAGTGGTTGTTTGTTTATCATTAAAAATATATAATATTTTCTATTAATTAATATTTTTTACCATAATATATATTATAATAGTAATGATTTTTTTTTTCATTTTTATTTATATTGATAATGATGATTAATTTTGACTAAGAGGAAATTGATTTATCTAACTTTAAAAGAGTAAGTGATTACTTTCAATTTTTTAGAATTTTATTTCTACACTAACAACACATCTCTCCCCTACAACACTATAAAATATATTACTCAACTTAAATGCAAAATTATAAATTAATTACCTAAAAAATTCATTTACAATAACCCCATTTTAATGCTCATTATCATTTAAACAATAAATTGGTGACTATGTTCTTAAAGAACCTTACCTTGTGCTCGTAAAACTTGTCCTTCACTTGATTGCACAATAAACTTCCCATATGCTTCCCTTTCCCTTTTTAAAATTCTTGATAAAACCAACCGTCTAAGGTTAATGCCTCGAGCCATTTATTCCAAAACCTTTTGATCTAAATACATTGCAAAAATAATGTGAAAGAAACCATTGATACAAATTAGTTCATGACCCACTCTTAAAATTAAATTAAACACTTTGTGGGAAAAATCAATTTATGGCATTGTTGAGGTTCTTTTTAAGGATATATCTTGAATTTGGCATTTGGGGTATTAAACATTTGGAGTTTGTTTCAATGTTTAAACTAATGTTTTTAAGGTTGTAACCTAAGAGAATGTTTTGCAATTCGAAAAAGATGAGGCGCGACGAGTCTTCACGGCTAGGGCCCAAACCCTAGCCGCCTCGCTCTGGATTACGAGTGCAGGGACGTGGATTGCAGCAGCCGAGCACTCAGGGCCGCGGATCGGCATTCCAACGATTAGCCTGTAAGCTTCTTGCATGCGCTTTGGAGCAGGTCTAGCTTCCAAGGCTGTGGATTGGTGTTTCAGCGTCTTGCCTAAGCGTTTTTGCACGCGTTTTGGAGCAGCGGTAGTGGCCTCCGTCTTCTTGTTTGCTGGAGGTCGACGGCCTGTTACGATGGCCCCAGATCCGATTGCCGAAAGGGAAAAAGATCCTCTGGAAGCACTCAAAGCGTTAATCCGCCCGGCAGGACCCAAATCCAAGCCTTCTCTCTCGTCTAAGTTTGTTAAGAAGTTGGAGGAGATCCCTTCTCTGGAGCTATCTCCAGAGGGACCCTGCAAGCTTGCCCTCCTTCTAGCCGAAAAGGCCCTCATCGGAAAGTTTACAGGGTTATGGCCTAGTCCCAAAACGGTGGAGGCATGGATGGAAGACCGCTGGAAGTCGTTGATACAGGGAGAAGTTACTCTGCTTGCAGTAGGCAGGGTTTTTTTTGTCTTCAGTTTCACAATGAAAGAGGATTGTGATCTAGTTTTCAGATCTGGGCCCTATTTCATGGGGTCGAGAGGAATGTTCTTAGCCCCCTGGACTCTTGACTTCAACCCCGAAGTCGAGATCACCGCAGCCCATGTTTGGGTTAGGCTGCCCCACCTTCCCTTGCATCTCTGGGGGAAAAACACTTTGGAGGACATTGGAAATAAGCTTGGGCGTTTCCTGGACAGTGCGGAGC
>SNQJ01S0031825.1:19735-47708 GCA_010110895.2 Picea sitchensis
CAACATAACCGTTTTCGTAAAAAAAAAAGAGAATGTTTTGCAAGTTTTTTTGTTTTTAAATTTCATTGAGATCTTTCATATGAGATAATTAAATTTGAAAAGATAGTTTGTATGTGAAAGTTGTTCTCTCATCAATTACATGGTGGCTTTGTCCACTACATTATGACTTGGAAGCCTCATTTTCCCTTGTTCATCTCACATGTGGAGCTATCTATGTGGAGATTTCGAAGAAGATTCACGAGGATCCAAAACCCTAACCATAATTGGAAAGGATCCAAAACCTCAACCCTAATGATTAAGAGGGGGGAGTTATAACTGTAGGTGCAAGAAGAGAAAGGGATTATGCTTTTATCATAGTTGTTTTCTGTTCCATTACCAAGCAACCACAAAGGAGAGACATAATAGACCAGAGAAGAGGAAGCAAGTGAACCTATAGAGCTTTGTGTTAGGCCACAATGTCTATTACTCCATAATAAATTAGGTTTCTTTGCATTTGTATTATAATATCTTAGAAAAAAAAGCAAGACATAATGCTTTATTTTCGGCTAGAATTCCATGGTTTTCTTATTTCTAAATGAGTTTAAATAATACAAATGACGTGTTTTTAACACTATTAAAAATCATGCATAAGAATAATTACATAGTAGAGTGTAGTGTTGTTGTATTTACAATAGCATACTAAAATATATTGTTATGAACTGTGAATTGGCATATCCAATGCATTTTACCGATCATATGGTAGGAGACCTAGTTTAGTGGCACCCAAATAAAGCAAGGTTTTAGGGACTATGAAAAATATCAAGTCCTTGAAATATGGGTCTTTGAAATCATTACAATGGGTAGGAAACAATGCTTATAGACTTTGTCTACCTCCATACATGCACATTTACTAAGTGGTGAATGTTAAAAATCTAAGGCTCTAAGAATCATCCATGCTCAATGAAGAAAGTAAGGGGAAAGTATTACCTTCCATATAGAGGACTTGGTATCAAAGGCATTAAAAAGTGAGCAAAAGATATGGTTTTGCAAAATAAAACTAGAAAGACCAAACGAGGTCAATAAGAGCTTTTGTAGATTGGGTTAAACAAGAATCTATGAGGGAAAGTTGAGGAATTTTTTTCTCATCTTCAAAATTAAATATTTTAGAGACCAAAAACCTCCCAAAATGGAGAGGTATGATATATATATATATAATTTCCTTCTTGATTTTTTATGGAATGAAAAAATCAGAGTTATGGCCTTGTAGGGACCATTTCATAAAAAATCTTGATTTTGGAAATTTGGAGGTCTTTGCAATGCCCCATGTTCCTTGGCTTTGTTTGTATATGAGTGTTGAAACATATAGTTTTCTTAACTTTAGACTTTAATAACTGTCATTCGAATAAGAATAAAACTCGCCCAAGTCTCACTGTGGATAAAGTCTTCCGATGTATCCAATGATCTAAAATTATTAAAGGTGATGGAGCTGCCCTTTCATTAAAAAGACAGATCGCTAAGGACAACATTTTAAAATGCCGGGTTTCGGGGTTTTGCGATACTAACAGTTCGACATGTAAAGAACCCCAAAATCCCGATAAACGAAGTCGCAGAATTAGTTTAAGAATAATCTTGGTTAATTAAACGATTAAAAATGATTAATGGAAATTAAATCTTGTCGTAATTTCGCGTTTTGGGAATCCTGCCCCAAAAGACATCTTAAAATCCTGATACACAAAGTCACAAAACCCTTATTAATTGCGATTAATTAAAAAAAAAAAGTTAAACATGATTGATATCACTAAATCTTTTCGCATTTCGGAAATCGAGAGTTTACCATTCATTACATTCAAAAAGACTGAAATTCGAGGTCTCGAAAGCTTTGAGTTCTTTAGCATGATTAATTTATCTTTTAAATGAAAATTAATGATGTAAATTGATATTTCGCACATTCACGTTTCAAGATATTTCAATGTTGTTACACCCAAAACACCCGGTCGCGAAACGCCGAAATTTGGTAATATTTATTATGGATCAACGAAAATATTTTCTAGCGTAAGGTGCATATCTCCAGATGTACCCTCCTCATTAAAAAAAATAAATTCATCAACCATAGAAACATTCTCGAATTAATGCAAACTGAGAGAAAATAAAAGTTTTCTATTTTGAATTTCATTTTTACTTTTAGCAAAGTAGTAAGTTTTACTCAAGGAAAGCTTACGTATTCTCCTCTGTAACAGGAATTCACATTTTATTACATGCATCATGGCACCCAGGAAAACATTGAAGAAGAGTGATGAGGCTGGTGAAGGCTCAAATCCGAACTCATACGTTCTGTCTGATACCACGCCACATGTTGTAGATTCAATCAGGTCCTGGATGCAGATTTTCGAAATCTTGGAGCGCGAAGTCATAAATTGTCCAGATGATTCTAGAGATGAAACGAATGACAAGATAAAAACTAAACTCAAAGTTATAGCAGAGTCTGAACTTCATAAAATAGCTACACGGCCGAAACTCATGCCGTACAATGACATGATAAGCTGGGCTCTGGAGAACACCGATGTGCAGACTAGGAGCATCATAAATCACCAAAAGGCCGTTGTCGGCTCTTTCAGGCCGAAACACATCCAAGTAATGTACAAGCTATCCCCTGATCCTAAATATATTTATAATGTTGCATTCGTAGGAGACTTTCAACAAAAAGAATGTGCAGAATGTGACCAAACCTACCCAGATATAGTTAAAACATGGTGGGGAATTCCATCGAAATTCAGAGTTGATTCTCATGGTATTTATTCCACCGCATCATTAAATGAATATATGGCTTATGCAACCATGATGTTATGTATAATTTTCGGAAGGAAAATCCCTACTCATTTCCCGATGGAATGGTTATCAATCATTCATGAGGTAGCCGAGGGTTTCACTTTTGACTGGGCTAAGATTCTGTCAGATAACCTAACCAAAGAAATTATTGAGTATCAAATGGAAAAGTCAAAAGGCCAACCTACCCCTTTTTATATGTATGCATATGTCATGGATGCCATCTATTACATGACTCCATTTCCATTGATGAATTGGAGCTGGAACCCAACCTGTGTGGAACCTATCCATTTTTATCATTCTAAACTATGGGAGGAAAAGGTCAAAGATTTCTTTTATGAAATCTGTCATAATGTAGTGATCCTTGTTCATCAAACCTTATATGGTTATTCACCCCCTCGGATTTTAGAGCAAATTATGGGAAACATTAAAACAATTGCAGATTGGTTTATTGAAGAAAATTTCTCTTATATCAGGGTTTTCAGGTGCTCAATTTCCCCCCACGCTCTACCAAAGTTTCTGCCGGACAGACTTGTGTGCAGAGAAGTGGCTTACCAAACGATAACAAGAGGCATTGGAAAAGAACTTAAAGCAGCTCAGAAGAAATTTTGGCCATCTTTCCCTCTACAGATCAGACGGTTTTCATTGTTGAATTTTGGCCATTCCAAGGTAGAGGCTGCAGCTTTAGAGGATGTCAAAATGGTAGAAATTGAATTCAGAAGGCACGATCCATATCAAATTGTGGGAAATCACTTAGCTCAATGAAATATGAAAACATATGATCATGAAAAATCCCCTTATGATGATATATTCAAAGGAATCAGAGCTTATGAGGAGGTACAAGACAGAGTCCAAACATTACCCCCTGACCAACATGCCAGTGTTTTCACTTTCCAAAGACACAGATGAAGTGGTTTTCCCAAGATACTATAGGGAGAATCGATAGTCACTCCTTCAGAATAGGGATCCATACCTCTAGGTTTTGAAACAAGATCTTTTGGTAAACAAACTACTGAGGAATCACCAAAGAATCCTGAAATGTCTTCACAAGGATTAGAAAAATCATAGGCAGAACATCTAGAGTCACAGACAAAAGTTCAGTTTGAGACACCTCTAAAAAAAAATCAAGTGATACTCTCTTTATCGCCAGCTACTCCTGCGGATACCTCCAAAACAACAGAAGGAATGCAATTCACAGAGGTAGGCAGTCCTATTACAGCATTAACCCCTTTACAGTCAAGTTTCGGGACTCCCAGTCTCAAAGTTATATATGCAAGCGATCTTGCCCCGATCCCGCTTGAAGAGATACCTCCTTGAAACTTTTTCATTAATATGAAAAGGAGGGCCATAGTTAAAAGAGAATCACAGCAGAAAGAAGGGATAATAAACAAAAGGCAAAGGATGATATTTGATGGGCAGGGCTTGGAAGATTTAGAGTTAGCCAAGGAGATGGTTGGGTCACTAGGTTCCTTTGCTATGAAACATCAGTGGTCGTTCGAACAAACTGGTAGAACAATTAAGACAAAAGAATATATTGATAGGTCAATTATAGAGTTAGATAATGGTTGTAGAAAATAACGTCAGAAACGAGGTCAACAAAGAACTCGAATAGGTTAGAGCCAACGACAGACAATAAATCCAACAACTTAAATACAATCTTGAAGAGATGCATAAGACTACCCAAGCAAGCCAAGGGTGGGTCATCCAACAAGAAGAATTAGTAAGGAAACTACGAGATAAATTAAGTACTACCGAAAGCAAGGCTATAAATATAATAGTGTTTCAAGATTAGGCACTGGAAGTAGCACAACAAAGCCTGCTTTCTAAGGTAGAGATCATCCAAAATCATTTTTAGGAAGTAAATCAATCATTAGATAATATTGGTTTCAAAGAAAGAGAGGCTACTGCAGCCCATACCACTTTTAAAAAAGCGGTTCTGTCATCGGCTAGAGAAGAAGTACCTGTAATTCCCAGATTGACTGTTGCAGAACAAATCAGAGGTGATGTATTATTGAAGACATGGGAGGCCAATATAGCTGAGAGTAAAAGAATGGACAAAGAAATAAAAGAGGATTGTGAAGAAGTTTTTGACTTGCTGAATAAAGAATCACTAGGCATTGGAAAGGATGATTGTTATGAAATACTAGGACAAATCAACATTGTAAAGCATCAACTTGACATCAAAGAAAGATTAAAAGAGGCCCAGATTGAAATTTCACAGTTGAAGCAGGTTGACATTGCTCAATTAGATAGATGGTTGGTAAAGCCAAATTTACAGTTACAGTCAATGACTTATGAAGAAAAAAGGATAGAAGACAGTTTTCCACAATTACATAAAAAACTATATCATTTTGAGGCAAAAGATGTGGCAGAACCTTCAATACTATTAGTACAATTCCTAAGCAGATGCGTCACATGTCTCGAGCAAGGTGAAGGAAATACTTTAAAGAATCAATGAAGTAACATATGCATACCTGTTATGTTGGTATGAAAGAGAGATAGAAAAGAACCAAGTGAAACGGTTCGGGTTTTCGTTTTTGTAACCGTTACTATCTAGGAATAATGAGAATTCCAACCGCCCAGGGTTGAGAACCTTTTGTATAAATATATTTTCAAAAGACTAAAAACAAGCTGCTTCTTGTCGATTGTAATAGATAAATCTTTTTTCTTTGAGAATTAATACAAGTGCAGACCAGAGACTCCATATTTCTTCAATTTTGAGTTATGTGTTCTTCTGTTCTTTCATATTCCAACATCTTTATTCATATGTCTTTGATGAATGCCTGATCGCAATTTAGTACAACTTCTACTGTGGTTATATGTTTCATTTAGTTATCTGATTGATTATATATTTTCCTTTGTGTTTGCTATTAGCAAACACAATACCTGTGAACTATTCAGATTGCTACATTTTATGCTTCATTAAAGGTTACATCATCTATTTTCTTCTTCTGTAGCAGAGTAACATTCTTCTGTGATTGATGCGTTGCTTTGTTTAAACAACTTTATGTTTTTCTCTCATTACATTCATTATTTTCAAGTTTAACTCAGATACGAAAAACGACCTCTGAGTTGTTATACCATTGATTCAATTTTAGGAACTTTTCTTGTTTAATTGAAAATAGAAAAAGAAAATATTAAAAACAACAAATCCTTTGACTGTTTCTTTTCTCCATGACTGTACTTGTGGCAAGACAACCCAATATTGAGCCCAATCTTAAAGATTAGACCAACATTGCTTTAACCTTGTTTAATACCATATTAGAGACTGTTAAAACCTGGGTTGAGACTGAACGCTCATGGGCAGTGATTGAACAAGACATAAGTGTCCACAAACGTTGGGAAGCTAGGAAAAGACAGCTTAGGAATAAACCATAACTTCTCTTTTCTAAAAGTATTGATCTTCTTTTCATATTAAAAAGTCTCTTTATTTTGGATGCCTTGACATTATACTTTGAAGCCTTAAGTATAAACTCAGGAACAACAACGAGGAGGGTGTCTTTTACCTATGGCTTGGAAATTGATGAATTCTATGCGTAGTTTTGGATGTTGGGTAGACTCCTTATAGATATGTGTATGAGTGCATACAAATGTGATGTGTGTCGTTGTCGTCTAATGATGATATGACATATATATTTGTGTTTGTTGAACTGATTAGAAAGCATAAGAATGGTCATGATGTGGTTGATTATGTGTTCGTACTTGGATTATGTGGTATGAACATATGATGATGATGCCATGATATGAAAATACTTGACTATTGATGTTGTTGAGAAAGTGTACATTGTGGCAAGTTGGATGGAGATGCTTGATATGACCTAGGCTAAAGGTCATGCGACTTTATATGCTAATGGAGTAAGAACCCTTGATTGTTTATTCATGAATATTGGGGTGCTATGAAATCCTAGTTACATGAATGTATGAGACTTAGTTGTGTTTGTTGTCGAAGCATGATGGAATTGCCATAGATTTCATATGATGATCTTTTGCTTATGATAAATATCTATGTGCATGCGTGTGACATGATTTCATTGATCTTAGTGATGTAGGAAACTGATTTTTTAAAGATTAAACATGTGCGCATATATTGGCACAGGGGCAAACCTAGGGTTCAACGCTTCAACATCACACCAACAAAACCCTAACTATCGGCCCTTTCGACAGCACCTGCGAAGCAGATGAATTCTAACCCGAGGTAGTGGCAGGGGGGGTTGCAGGACTCAAGTGTTTGCAACCTAGTTGGGACACAGATCTGTGATCACAATACTTAACAAAGCACTTAAAAATTAAAATTCATTAGTATTTAACCCTTATTCACATCGCAGGTCAAACCTTGATTACAGAACAACGCAGTATTACTCAAGATCTAAGCATATCTAACCATTAGCACATAACGTCAGAGTAGATATAGCATTAATTCATATATAGAGAACTGATCATTAATGGATTAAGAAATTAAATACATAAACAACATAAACAACATAGCACAAAGCACAACGACACATGATATATGTGGTTCACCCCAGTGTGGGGCTACATCCACCAACTCTTCTTCTCTTCTTTATTAGTCTCTTCAATATCCTTACATGCACCAAGCCACAAAGCCAACTCTACCTAGGACAGGAGATCTGCACACACCTCGCCAGATCCTCCTTCCCCAAGTTAGATCAAATCACAAAGCCTTACACAGTTTGTGCAGAAAGCACTTACAAAATGCTTGCACTTAGCCCTGCAAGCCCTAACACATCTTCTTGCACATAGCTAATATTAGCACTAAGCCATCGACTCTCTAGGTCTACTTCTTACATCGCCTAGCTACTTATTTATACCTTACAAAAAATGGCCTAAACATGGGTAAACCCATGGGCCGATATCCCATACCTGTTACATAAACCCTAAAACCCAAAAATCATGCAAGAAGGGGTGAGATCCCGCGATCTCCGCTTCTCCTGGGCGCTCCGTCTTCGACTAGCCTATCAAAGTCCCAAAAATGGTCAAACACGACCAATGTTCTCCCAAAACTTGGTTGAGGGCCAACAGGCCCCCAACACTCACCTGTGACTTGTCTTGAGTCACTATGATCTGGGAAACACTGCTTTGAATGCCTCGAGATTACTCGAATTGCTTCTTTTCCAGAGCCTCCTGCTCGGTGAACTCTTGAATGACTTGCTCAGTGACAGGCCCTTCCAGACGCTGTTCCACTTCTGTGACCACCTGTTCCAGTTGTGATCCTTGTCCCTTGATTTCTTCAAAGAAGGTGCAGGCTTCGTCCTGCATCGGCTGGAGTCACTGTGTCACCTACATCACTCTGCTCTAGATAGAAGTGACCTGTTGTTGAACTATGCGCTGCTCCTATGATCTCTTCATCTTCTCGACGACCATAAGCTGCTTCAACTATGCTTGTACTGTCGATGCATGTTGCTTCGCCTCCTGGAGATGTACCTCCAATCTCCTCAGTTCCAGGTCTTTTTCTAGGCGCTCATAGGTCTACACACTTCGATAACTGAGTTTCTTACATTCTAAAGCCAACGCCTTGATTTTTTCGACTGCGCTCCTGGTAGTTTCTTCCCTTTGATCTCACACTTCTTATAGAGTGCTCGACACTGCTTGCAATTCTAACTCGGCTACTCTTGCTTGAAGTTGTTGAATGGCTTCAGCGAGCTTCCCCACTTGGCTCTCAACTATCTCTTCTTCCGTATGAGCCAATCCTGGCATAGAGTGAAGTGCTCTAGTGATTGCTTCTCTAACCCTAATCTGCTCCACGCGAAGCTGGTCTTTCTCTCTCTGCATCTGCTCTCTGTCGTCTTCAAACTTTTCTCTAAGGTCATCTTTCTCTTGCTGCACAACCTGGTGTTACTCTAGGGATTCCTCCTTTGCTTGCTTCAAGGCCTCTATGGCAAGCTCTTTTTCTTCCTGTACTCGACGAAGGTGAGCCTCAGTAGCATCTGCTATCCTTTACAGTTGGGTGGGATCATCCCCCAATTTTGAAGCTTCTGATGATGACAACATAGTAGACACTGCGCGACTCGAATAGAGAGCTTGTTGTACCCCCTTCAGCTCCGCCTTGATTCTGTCATACATTGTCTCCTTCTTTGCTTCATTTTGCTGCAAGATATCCTCCAAATCATCTGCTACAACTGTGATGATGAGGCCAATATCATCCACTGTGAGCACATTCTGTGATTGAGGCTTATTGGCTCTTGACTTCTTCCACGTTGAGGGTTTCTTTGGAGAAACCTTCCTTTTATTTGACGTCTCAGCCTCTATAAGGGGATCTTTTGGCAGTGTCACTTTTCCCTTTTCTTGCTTGTCTTCTTCCCCTCCCTCTTCTTGGTTTACTTTGTCATCTCCTCCTCCTCAAGGTGAGTCAGGCACAGTTTCCTCCGATGCGTTGTTTATCTCTTGAACTTCTTCCTTCTTTTTATTTTTCTTAGCGCTGCTCGGTCCATCACAGTTAGTCCTGGTGACCATAGGAATTTTGATGAGGTCGAGGTTGGAGAGTTCTGCATCTCCAATTGGTACAAGGAATTTTGTAGGCCATTCCATGGTTATCTCCTCCATATCTTCCTCAGTCAATTTATAGTAAGAATGCAACTCCTCCTTGTTTTTTTCCCCGCGCATAGTGATATATATGAAGTGTCGGTCTGCGTAGAACTTCATGAGTGGCCTGAACCTATGGAGTGTATTCTACATCATTCAGGGGAATGAATCAATGGCACATGTGATTTGTAGGTAGTAGGTGTGGAAGACAACATTTGACTGCCACTACTTCACCATATCGCTTGTATACCACAAGGTGGTGAACCTCACGGCTAGTGGTTCTGATGGCTCAACTTCTGGGAATGTCGCTCCCTATGACATCTCCCAAGTGACAAATGATATGAGAATGAGTAACCAGCTGAAGTGGAATTCATAGCCTTGGTCCTGCTCTAACTCATTGACGAGGTAGCTCGCCCATTTCATCTGCATCCCTTCAATACACTTCCCTGCGAGGTCGACTACAAACCCCATGACCTACATCAGTTTGTTCTTCCTGACGAGCTTTCCCACTATCAACTGACAAGCTAGGCGCACTGCGCCATCTTGGATGGAGGCTACCTTGTAGCCCCGCTTCCCCTTCTGCACATCACCGTAGGTTTCATTTATTCACTACGCCAAGGAGTGATCTACAACCTTCCTTGGATAGAACTGGTGAGGGTCTAGTCCCTGCACGCTCAATACAGTGATCATGTGGATCAATGCTAGATCCACAGTCACATGCATATCTAACCATAGATAGCCTCCATGGTAGCATGATAGGAGGATTTTAACGCACACGTTAACCTCCTGATGTTTGCCAAAGTGGGGTATCTTGATGACGTTGAGGATGGTGGACCTCGCAATTTCCTTGATCCATGGCTAGGGAACTATCTTCAGCTTCTTCCCAGTCGTCTTCGTCAGGTAGCGATGTGGTGCTAGCATTACATAATTCTTTCTGTCACCGAGGTTGAAATCATTGATCTTAAGATTAGGGATCAGTCCTAGTTGTGATTCGACTTCCTGTATCCCCTTCGGGAGGTACGCAGTGATGAGCGTGTACTCGAAGTCTTGCAGGATGTTGTCGAGACAAACCACACCATCCAGAGGTGGGATGTAGTCAGGCAAGACCGATGGGATCAACTTCGTGTTCGCCAGGTCGTCATGGTGCTTTCTTCTCTTATATGTTGCAGTTTGGCTAGATCGACGTGCATTCGATAGGGAGGCTTGCATACCATCCGCCGATGAGGCCAATACTCCTGTGAACATGATTTTCTTAGCCATAAGGTCTATTAGGATCTCCTCCAAAGACTTCTCTACTGCGCTACGTTCGCTCGACATACACACTCGTGGTCAAATAGCTTGGGTAGGCGAATCGACACTTAAGGTAAGAAAAATGGGTGGCAAGGTCTCAAAAGCATAGTGCGATAGCAATCAATTCTTTGTTAGCTCGGATAATCAAAGTTTGCAAAAAGTGGTCCCGATGAGGCATTCGATGGATTAAATAGGCAACGATGTAACAAATTCCTCCAATGGGTCGAAATGCCTTAATCAATACGATTCCATCCATTATGGCGCGGTCTCAATGGTCTCATGGCGATATTTTCGGCAATAACTGAGTTTCTAGCTGTTCTGGAGTGTCATTCTAAAGGTCGGGATGCCTCCAATGATCATATAGATTCGTCGTGGTGAAGTGTCCTCTTTCCATTCGTATTCTTATCTTCTCTTAGAATAGTAAATTTTCATTGTTGATGTTCTCTCAAAAGTTTTGCATGCAATATCTCTTCTCTTACTACTTCTGGGGTAGGTTCTCTTTTCTCCTGCATGGATAGGTTCTTTAAGCCTTCTTGTGTTCTTTCAACTTCGAAAGATAAGTCTCTGGCCCTCAGTTGCTTCGACTTGTCCTCTTGTTCTTGCACTAGTCGCTCTATTTTCCTGGCTATGAAGTCCCTTAATTCTTGTTTTTTTTGTTATGTGGCTTCTTCCTCTTCTTTCCTCCAGATCCGATCTTTCTCAATCCAAGTCTTTCCTAACAAAATTGCAAAAGGAGCGTTGTTCTCAACAAACTTAATGACCTCAAATTCTTCTTCAGTCAATGCTCCATGAGCAATCATAGGTACATGAGTAAGTCTTCCACATAGGGTTATCATCTTTCCTTTAAAAAAGCCTATACCTCCTAATGAAGGAATCATAGTAGGATTTCCCAAAATTTCCCAATTACTTTCTGGCATAATGTTCACCTGTGTTTCCTCATCTAAGACACAATGTATGTCAAAGTCTCCTATTCTTGTTTCTATGCACTGCTTTTCTTCTAAGATCTCTAGTAAACTGATGTCTCTATGATCATTCAATGTTTCTTTCAACTATAATAACATAGTCTCTGATTCTGTCTGATTCTCTAACATATCCTTAGTTTCTTGACCTTCTTCATGGTATGCTTCTCTCAAGTTCATTTTCTCAACTTTAGAAATCATTCTAGGGCAATCCAAAACCTCATGATCAATAGCTTTACAACAAAGACAAATAGGACCTCTACCAGGGAATTCCTTAGCAAGATGTCCCAATCTTCTGCAACTATAACAAAGTGTCAATGCTCTCTTTCTCTTAAATGATCCCCAACCTTTCTTGTACAGTGCACTGGGATCACAGTGATGGACCTGCAATATGAAAAAATACTTTCTAGGGTCCTACATCCACTTGTTAGTCCAAAAATTCTTTCTATGCATAGGAATAACATATCTTCCACTATTTCTATCAAATCTATTTAGATCAAATCTTATTTCTTCTAATTGTGCCCTAGTTTTAAGACTAGGACCAAATCTATCAAACATACCTAAATCCATACTTTCAAAGAAAACATTTCCACTTATCTTACCTTTACCAGAGAACAAAGCTTTAATATATTACCTCTTTCTTCATATCATGCTTCCTTCTCTTAGCACAGAGCTTCACAAGTCAAGTAGAATACTACACACTACAAAAACATATCTACGCACAAAGCTTTCTCTTTTCTTCAGTTCCCAGCAATCACAATTTCAGGTCCCGACAACATAACCATTTGTTGGCACAGGGGAAGACCCAGGGTTCAACGATTCAACAACACACCAACAAAACCCTAACTACCATCCCTTTCGGTAACACCTGCGAAGCAGATGAGGTCTAACCCGAGGTAGAGGCAGGGGGGGTTGCATGACTCAATTGTCTGCAAACTAGTTGGGACACAGATTTGTGATCACAATACTTAATAGATCACTTAGCAATTAACATTCATTAGTCTTTAACCCTTATTCACATTGCAGGTCAAACCCTGATTATAGAACAACACAGTATTACTCAATATCTAAGCATATCTAACCATTAGCACATAACGTCAAAGTAGATCTAACATTCATTCATATATAGAGCACTGAGCATCAATGGATTAAGCAATTAAATACATAAAAAACATAGCACAAAGCACATCGACACAGGATATACGTGGTTCACCCCAGTGTGGGGCTACGTCCACCAACTCTTCTTCTTTTCTTTATTAGTCTCTTCAATCTCCTTACATGCACCAAGCCACAAATCCAACTCCACCTAGGACAAGAGATCTGCGCACACCTCACCAGATACTCCTTCCCTAAGTTATATCAAAGCACAAAGCCTTACACAGTATGTGCACAAAGCACTTACAAAACACTTGCACTTAGCCCTGCAAGCCCTATCACATCTTCTTGCACATAGCTAATATTAGCACTAAGACATCGGCTCTCTAGGTCTACTTCTTACATCACCTAACTACTTATTTATACATTAGAAAAAGGGCCTAAACATGGGTAAACCCATGGGCCAACATCCCATACCCGTTACATAAACCCTAAAACCCAAAAAACCTATAAGAAGGGGCGAGATCCCGCGATCTCCGCTTCACTTGGGCGCTCCATCTTCGACCAGCCTGTCAAAGTCCCAAAAATGGTCAAACATGACCAACGTTCTCCCAAAACTTGGTTGAGGTCCAACAACATCACTATCTAGGAGAACTACAAGTAGAGATTTTGACAATAAACTTACAAAGGATAACTTGTGAACTTAAGTATTTGATTTGGGTCATGTTATATAGTATGTTGTCTATCTACTTGATGCGTGCATGTGTGTGTGTTCAAGCAAGTGAAATACATAGGGAAACGCCTTTCCAACTCACCAACATATGGGTGTGGGACATGACCAGGATGCATTTTATTTAACTATGTCGAATTAAGTGGAAGCGTGAAGTCTATTGCAGGGTATATATGATCCAAGGAATCAAATATAGTTCACATGCCTATTTAGGCTATCATGAGTATTCCCACCTATGGGAGGAAAATTACCTCACCATTATGTTGGAGGGGTGCATAATAAGGACGCAAAGTTCTTATTCTTCAAGAGGTTATCAACTTTGTTGATATCAGGTTAAGATCAATGCAAAGCCTAATGACCCCATGGTGAAATTAATCAAGGTAAAAGTTACCCACATTTATTTGTCAACTTAAAAATATAGTAAAATAATGAATGTGAATTAAAGGATTATATGAAAAACAATATTGGAGAATTATTTCAAAGTGACACTTAGTGGGGTGATAAATCCCTTATTTTAGAAAATACAAATAAATGGAAAATGGTGAGGGTGCCACCTAGGTGTTGAATAATAGGAAGTTTAAAAAATAATAAATCAAGAGAATTTCTATGAGGATAAGGTGTTAGGCCTCATGAAACTTATACATATAAAAGTTACCCATGGGTTTAGGGGGCTTCCTAAACAATACTTAAATGTTGTCAAAATGTTGCTAGGATAATGAATCATGGGATGCCTGATATCGTGAAGAAGGCCTAAAATATTGATCAAGTAGTTGATATATGGGAGTTTAGAGAACTCCATATCTGATTTATTGATCTCCTTGTTAAAGGGTTCAGTTCCTAACAATGCTAGGTCTTGGTCAATTCCCTCCACTGGTATATATCTTGCAATTTCTAAATTGGTTTCTATTTCATTTGCTCATGGTTATGATCCCACATAGCTTGGGGTCCCATGGAAAAAATATTTCATTGGGTATCATCGGGTGAAAACTAGTTGAATTGGAGACTAGGACACTTATTCAACAACTAGAATTGGCCTTATGATAAAATATAATATGTGTTTGTTTATGAAAATTCATGCATATAGTTAATTATTGGTTTGATTATGATATATGTGTTGTTAAATATGATTTATATGGTCGAAAAGGATGTACTAACTTGGTTGTTGATATCATATACTATAGTTGACCCACATTGAGGAATTATGTGTTGTACTAATTTGTCGTTAGCAAGAAAAGAAAATGTTGTGCGTGTAATAACTCACACACAATTAATTCTTATTAATGTTAATAATGTTTAATTGGATGAAAAGTAATAAGCACTCAGCTACAAAACATTTAATACTTTGTAAAATCCAACATAGTTAGATCTAAATTTATTTATATCCATCGATGTAAAATCCAACATATAGAGCATTAAATGCTTTGTAACCAAATATTTATTGATTGTCAAACATATGGGGATGAGAGAAAGAAGTTATATGATTAAAACATGAAGGATGTATTGGAGTAAGATCCAAAACACAATGATTTATTTTATTATCACAATTTTCTAATAGAGGGAGATATAACTTTTATTGATTTGGAATTTTGATCCATTTTTTAACAATTTGGGTCGATTGAGAGTTACTTAGAAATTTTGGGGCATCATTTTATCATATATGAAATTTGGATCATGGTGTAACTCTTCTCAAACCTAGAATTTTAGTCAAATTCTTATTATATTTGTAATAATAAAGAAGGTCATTTTGCTACAAGATTAGCTTATTCCCATTGGAAAAAACATTTAATCGTGTAGAAAGCTTCCCTCCAGTTGTCGAAATCAATGATAAAAAAGGTTAGATCTCCCATCGATCCAAAACTCTTAACAATTTTTGATGATCTAGGTTGATTTAGGATTTGGAAAAAACCTTATGGGAATTGTTCCACCATGCATGAGACTTGGGTCATAGTAGAACTCTTCTCACACCTAAAAACTTTGTTGGATTCTAATCAGATTTGTGGTTGAAAATAATGTTTGCTACAAGACTAGCTTTCTCCATTTGTCTCTACTTGAGAACCCTTACAATGATATGAAAAAATCTTTATATTTGGAAGAAATGTTTTTTTAACAATTTTCACAACATTTTAATCCAAGAGAATGTTTGTAATAATATTCATATTTATCTTTAAGAGAGGAAACTTCTTCCTTTAAGGAAAAGATCATATGAATCTATTCACTTGAAGTTATGTGCATAGGAGGAGAGTATTAGTGTTTAATTTGTTTTTCAAAATAAGGATCTTTCAGAAGCCATAGTGGGATATGCTACAAGCAAGAAGTGAAAAGAACCCACTAANTGTTACATAATAAGAAAAAGAAAAAGAAGAGGAGAATTAATGTGGAATGGAATCCAAACATAAGAATACATCAATGTCAATATACCATGTAACATCACTTAGATAGCAATCATGCCTCAAAGAAGGCCTGCAAAGCATGACACCAAAATCATTGATGATGCAAGTATTAGAGTGAAAGTGGATGTAATCACATCCACACCTCAAAGCTAAGTTCCCAATTGGAAAATATTTTAGTGTGCATGATACATTATACCAACTTCATTTCACAATGGTTATATATGGGGATTATTCACAACACCCACCCAACAACATTATTACCAAAAACAAAATTAAAAAGATGATTATTAATGTAATACAAAATATCAGCATAGATTTATGTCACTATAAAAAGATAACTTACAATATCATACACATAACCTTACTGTTGATTTTTCTAAATGAAATGATATATGAGATCAATTCATTATTACAATGATAAATGTTCCATATATAGAGAACATATGGTGACCATCCATGAAAGGATGCATCCCTTTGACAATCAATAACTATTTATTATTATTATTACTTATTATATATATTATTTAATAATTAACACTTATATTATTAATTATTAACCTAGGAGAATGTCTTCCTGATGTTGTCAAAACATCAACACTCCCTCTCAATGAGGGATACATTCTGCATCATGCCAATATTGTCTCTGAAGTATACAAACTTCTCCCTAAACTCATGACACATGTCTATTATTCCTTGGATATGTCTCTCTCCAACCTCAATCGAGGGGAAAATCCCCCTGCGGCTCTCCCTCTGTGCCAACTGAATCTCTCTAAGATCAGTCTCACTCTGGGTCCGCATGTGATAGCATCTATCATCTCGAGTCTTTATCATTCCTAGTCAAATTACCATGACTAAGGAGAAATACTACACCTGTTCCATTCACCATAGGTACACCCTTATGAATGAGTGTCAGCCCAATGCTATCTGACACATGGAAATCACCTCAAGCACCTAGAGTCCATATCACTCCTTGTCATGATCAAGGAAGAACTATGTCTGGGCCCATTTACCACAAGTACACCCTTGTGATAAATGTATCCTATCTCCCTTGGTATGCAACCCAATCTAGGAGAAGGTATGCCCGATGCTTACTAGGGCCATTCTTTTGTGTTTATACACGTCATGTAGTTAGTATCCACAATATTTGAGCTTGATCATCCTACAAGGGGTGGCCAATCCCTTGAGGATGATCAATCTAAGTCATCTTGGACCATATTTGACATATAGAGGTTTCCTCATGAAACTAATGTCTAAGACATATTGAGGTTCCCTCATGGAACCAATGTCTCACAAGGCATATCGAGGTTTCCTCATGAAACCAATGTCTTGGTTCCTTCATATGACCATATGAGGCATGTCAGTATGAAGTCCACATTCCCTCCTACTAGTCCATACAGGACCCTCCAGGGAGAGTGTCTCATGATGGTGCCTCAAACATCTCTAGGACACATTGAGGTTCCCTCATGGAACCAATATCCCCCAAGACATAGATAGGTTTCCTCATGAAACCAATGTCTTAGTTCCTTCATCTGACCATATGAAGCACGTCAAGATGAAGTCTACATTCCCCCCTACTAGTCCACATAGGACCCTCAAGGGAGAATGCCTCATGATGTTGCTTCAAACATCTCTAGGAAACATCGAGGTTCCCTCATGGAACCAATGTGCCCAAATACATATTGAGGTTTCCTCGTGAAACCAATTTCTTGGTTCCTTCATTTGACCATCCGAGGCACATCAATATGAAGTCTACATTCCCCCCTACTAGTCCACATAGGACCCTCCGGGGAGAATGTATCATGATGCTACCTTAAACATCTTTGGGACACATCGAGGTTCCCTCATGGAACCAATGTACCCCAAGACATATCGATGTTTCCTCATGAAACCAATGTCTTGGTTCCTTCACGTGACCATATGAGGCATGCCAGGATGAAGTCTACATTCCCCCCTACTAGTCCACATGGAAAGATACTTCGGGGATAATTTCTCATGATGTTGCCTCAAACATCAAAACTCCATATTAACTAGGGAGGTATCTTTCATGATGTCTTCTTTTGGTAGTTCACTGACTACTCTGCAATCAAATAGTAGCACACAACTACTACCATGCCATTGGTATCTCAAATCATTGATATTCGTCTCCATGACTATGCTGTGATCAAACAATAGCACACAACCACTTTCAAGAGGCCTAGTAGTTTCCATGGAAATCAACTAGTAGCACATAAATACTACAATGTCATCCAATAGAACATGATTGTGCCAAGCCATAGTAGTACAAAACTATTGCCCGGTGATACGCAATCACCACTAGCGATACAAAACCACAACTACCATCTAGTGACACACAGTCACTTCCAGTGGTACACAACCACCATAGTAGCACACAATTATTGTCCTGAGACACAGAGTCACCACCAGTGGTACACACTCAACTGAGTGTCTTGCAGTTGTCACACACTCAACGAAGTGTCCCATGACTACAAGGAGCATTATTCCTAACCGGGTCACTATATGTGACACAGGAAGAATGTAAGTCCCAAACCATTTTCCCTAATCAGGTCACCATATGTACCATAAGGAAAAATGTCACATTTTCTCCATCAATACTCTTGTTCCTAATTATGGATAATTCCTTTGACACATTTCGATATTTCTACAATGATAAAATTTCCACATGGGTAGCTGGGATATCTAGTTTTAAAGACACTCCAAGTGCATTAATAGACTCACTTACCAAAGGTGATGCAATCTTCAAGCCATGAGTTTCCACCTTGAGCCCTTGATTCTTTTCATCACTACCAAGACTAATAATGTCATCATCAAATGGGAATCACGTATTGTTGGACAACACACAATACATATTCAAGTGACAACTCGAAAGATAGACATGGATAACATAATATAGTATTTCCGCAGTGCTAGGCTGGGAAGGTGTGGATTATTCATACTAGCACCATCATTATGGTGTGGACCTGCATGGTGCAGTTGTTGGTGTTGGGTCATATATGGGGAAATTGGGTGCTTAATATCTTTCCCACTTGCTTCACTTTTGCCACCTATGGCTCTGTCTCATTCATAGACTCCCCATGATTCAAGTGTTTGACAATATAGCACAGTAAGAAACCAACCTTTGCCTCTCACACGAGCTTCCAATCATCCAACTCCTTATTCATTATGAATATTCTTAGGGTTTTTGGAGCCATAGATCCCATGTAAAATACACTACCACATTCACAGGAAATACCGACCTTCTCACACACATTGTGTTCAAAGACAATCTCCCGAATGGCGTGTTCTTGAGAAACTAAGAGCATGGTATTACAGGTATTTGGCCTTTTTTGTCGAATGCATACTTTGAATACTTACCATTAATGGAACTACAAACTCTGTTTCTCCAAAAACTCATCCAACGATCCTTTACAACAACAAATCTAATTTCATCATCTCAAATAGTCTCCAGTTTAAGAGAAGTGTCACCAAAGGAGAAAATTAGCAATAATATGATTACTCCTTCTAGTGTCGTTGTCGAGGTCATCGGTGGGCTCGTAGGTAACATGTATTCCTTTGTTCATCCATCTAGTTTCAACATCCCAGGTGCATTCTATTCAATTGGAACAATTTCCCATTGAAGGAAGTATTCTTTCACTCACACATACTCTACTCTCCTATTCTCACATCTTCCATTTCCCTTTCGTTTCCCTGGGCCCTCTAGTGAGGGAGTCAAACCCAGCCTCGCTCTGGGGCCATGTTGAATTTTTGTATGAGATATATATGACATCAATCCATTGTTACAATGATAAGTGTGCCATATATAGAGAACATATGGTGACCATCCATGAAAGGATGCATCCCTTGGACAATCAATAACTTATTATTATTATTATTACTTATTATATATATTATTTAATAATTAATAATTCTATTATTAATTATTAATCTAGGAGAATGTCTTCCCGATGTTTTCCAAACATCAACACTTACAAAAAAAATCACACGAAAAATAACACCAAAACCACTAACAATGTTAATGCTAAAATAAGAAGATTCTTGCACATAAAATAGAAAATGAAAAAATATTACCACATAACTCTGAAAACGTATTTTTAAAACCAATTTTCCATATCAACAAAACTTTTAATATAAATAATAACTTATATAATCCAAAACCAATTTTCATATGAGCTAGACTTTTAACATATATGATGTGTTATATGACATTTTTTATTTTAGTATTAATGATGTGTTTAATGTATCATACACCTTTATATTAAACAATTATTACAACGAAGGTGTTCTTTTAAGGGGAGGTTCCTCTAGAGACCTTTGTCATTTGTCCAGTGACTATAATAACATGACACATGGCCACCATCCATGTCATCTGTGTGTCATCATAGAGTTTTTGTCCCTTCACTTCATTGTTGCACGGTATTTCGTTTGCCTTTGCTTCTTGTTGATGCACTAATCAATTATCTCTATTATTTATCACTTCATTAGACCACTCCTATTTCCCATCATCTGTTGATTGTAATTTCCTTTTGTTTTGGCTCTCGAGTTTGTTTTCTTGAGCCGTAGGGGTTGTAGAGGTTTATTGATTATAAATGGCCAAGGTGGATGAAGAATCGCGAGATCGAGTCGTAGCAGGAAAATACAAGAAGCTAAAGCTATGCAAAAAAATATGTAATCTAGTCAATTTGTTGTTTAATTGCAATTTTAATGACATTGATCAATTTAGAAGTCATGAATCATGCTTAAAGTATAGTTTTTAAATTATTTGAAAATTTTATAATATTGTGATTGCAATTTCAGCTAAGAAAAGGTCTTGAAACTTATTCGAGCAAGGCAGGAGAGGTTGCATGCCTCATGCAATGTCCCTAATCCAGACCCTTTTTAATTGTACATATAGGTTGAGGAGCCTTTGGTACTACTTGTTAATGTAATGTATATATAGGCTGGTGAGTCGTTGACACCTGGTTTTGGTGTTGCACGCACTTGGGTAGGTTGCATGGTGAGTTGTTATCAATACAAGGGCCGCACATGTCATAGTTTTGCACACACCTAGGTAAGTGTGCACATTGCACCATGTTGCATGCACTTGGGTAAGTGTGCGATAATGACCTGGAAGTGCACAAAGTTGGTATGTTTGTGTGTGTGTGTGTGTATTGAGGCTGGAGATCCTGTGTGAGTATGAGGTTGGTGAGATGGGACACAGATAGGCCAGTACACCTATCCATGTAAATATATTCATGGTTATTAATATAATATTACATTTCTACACACATACTGGCTCAGACGAAAAGAGACGGGGGGATAAACTCCACTGAAAAAGGGAAAAGGGGGGAATATTTTAATAATATTTCTGAAAAGTGTAATGTAGATAATTATTTTATCCTAAGTTCTTGAGGGTAGGGAATGAGTCACCAAGTGGCTTAAAGCTACTTCTAAAGGTGACACGTGTCAAGTGGAAGGCATGCAATTGTATTGCTGGCCTTAGTGTATTTTGGGCATTATGACGATGATTATGATTATTCAGAGAAGGATTCATGAAGTATTATAATGCAACGGGCATACGTCCCTACCATCAAAGTATGTTCGCAGTGGAAACTTTCTTCATTTTTGCGTAATAGGAATCACGACTACCATAATGTTTCTTCCTCATTGATACATTTTCCTTCCTTTCGATATAATCATGCCACCACTCCCTGGGTTGTACCTTTGCTCCCACATATCCACATTTTCTTCCCTATAGCACCATAATAGATGTTACAAAATCACTCGTCTGCTGCATATTCACTTGCTGCAACTCACCTTCTTTCGCAACTCACCTTTTGTTGCAACTCATTGCAACTCACCTTCTATTGTGAAAAATATTTTTTTGCAACTTAACTGTCCTCACCCTGCAACACCCATGCCGCAACTCTCCTCTGCTGCAAATCATATGAGCTGTGACACACCTCTGGAAGTAATCCATCTCCTGTTACAACACTCCTCTGATGTGGAAAATATCTTGTTGCAACACGTAACCCACACTCAGGAAAATAACTTTTGTACTTAGATAGAACCCTCAATGATCGTAGCACTAGAGCACTCATCCTCCCCATGGAAGACCACAAGTTCCAACACGACCTTCCATAGACTCATGCTACCTACATAGTCATATCATACAACACTATTCTCTACAAGATTTACTCATTCACGCAATGGAATTAGCTTGCACATAATCATGTCAAGAACATAGTAAATACATCCTACCGCATGTCAGGCATATGCACACACAAAAATATTAAATCTGCAACAATAATTCTTTTGTTCATCATACAAGTTACAATACAATGGATCAATGGCCAAATATGAGGTTACAATCTTTGTTGGGTTTCCATGCCAGAGGCCATGAAAAACTCAACCAATTCTCACTCTCCTATATCGCGAGATCTCTCCTCTTCTCGAGTCTACAATAACTTCTTTATTCTTCTTTGGTGTTGTATTTTATCCATCCAGAAACCATTCGCTTCATTTCCCCAATTCTCCTCACGCCCTTTCATCTTCTAGCTTCTTGTTTGTCCTCTCTGTAGTGACTCTTCATCTCCCACACGTCCTTTCCAGTTTTAGTCCAACAATGCATTCCTCCTGAGCCGTAACGTCAACAACTTCTTCTGTAATAGGTTTCCTCTACAGCGTAACCATCCACTCACTTGTCCATTCTATAGTAGTGTTACCAACTTCCCCACTGCTGCAAATCTGCAATATTATTTTGATATGTAGTGATGTTGTTACACCCTATAGTGCATCCATTCACAATCTGTCGTAACCAATCACTGTTGTAACAACTCACCTTCTAGAACATAGTGATCCACACACTCTCCCATTCTATAAAAAATCTCCTAGATTCCCCAATGCTAGAAATTTCTAGCATTCAATTGATCTACACCCCTGTTGTTACATCCAACAATCTATCTTATTCACATCCTACAACAACCAATCACTATTGTAATAACTTTGTCACGTCCTTGTAACTTCCTTCTTTGTGGCATCCCTAGGATGTCTGGGATGCTTCTACATCATATTCCTGTTTTTAGACTCTCGTGAACAAAAGGGGGTTGGACTGTATGGAAAATATAATTATTACCTTATCGGCACAAAGAATCTTGTAAGGAGTTGTGGGGCTGTAATCAGATTTTACTGTTGAAGAGGTAGTTGTAATAACTGTGAGCAATTTCTCTAGGTGAGATATTAGCTATTGAGAAGTGGGTTGTTAGACCCGAGAGCATAATCTCAAGGTTAGAGTATTGCTGAGAATTATTCCTTGGTGCACTAGGCATTAGTTGTAGGGCTTAGAGACTCCCTGTCCGGCCTGTTGCTAGTAACCTTGGAAGGGAAGTGGGGAAGTTGAAGAACTATTGAGAAGATAAGGAGCACACTTCCTTGGGTGTGACATGTGCATGGGGAATGAGGGACTATGGACTAGTTGCAACAGTGAGCACCTAGGGTTGAGCAATTTTGTTGAGAGTTAGACCTTAGCTTGTCGCTAGAAGTATTTTTTCCCTAGTGGAGTTTGAGCCCCATCTCAAGGATGATCTATTGTTGAAGGATTACAAGCAACATAGTCTATGGCTAGGAGGAATGTCTGAGTCAAGCCTAAAGTTGGTGAATTTTCATAAAGATAAGTGTCTTTAAGTACTTATCTTGTTTACTTTGTGCTTATTTATCTATGTTTGATGGGTTAATTCTTGTATGTTATTACTTATAAGTAATTGTTGTTATTTTTTTTAATAATACTGGCACATGTAAGGTGGTGTTGTCATTCAATATTGTAGTTGTGCATAAGTATGACAATTATTATTAGTCTTCTTGTTAAGTTATATTTTGATATTGGTCATGAGTCTCCGAGGCAAGAATTGAATGGTTGGGTGCACAAGAAAGTAGCTTGTGTGGATCAAGATGTTGGAATTCATGTGTGCATAAAGGGAATTAGATCCCACACACAAGGAAATCAAAATTGGTGTATGATGCCAGGGTGGTTGTATGCATAGTTTTACTCTGTGATCAGTATGATGGTGCATGCATTTATTTGATTTACTTTCACTACTTAAAGTTGTGTTAAACAAAGATTTTTTTTTCATTATTATAAGTTATATGGTGCAACTCAAGATTGGGCTAACCGTGTTACTTCTAGTTAAAATGCGCGGACTTATTTTAGAGTAGAATTTGCACAATGTATTTTGGAATAGTATTTTTAGTAATAAGCTGGATGAAGTTACATTCTAGTATCAGAGATGAAGTTGGAAGGATTTGTGTGACGTGGATCAGCCTGGGAGGTTGGGGATGTTACATTATGGTATCAAAGAAATTGGTTCAACATTGGACTTGTATGTGCTAGAGACTAGCATGAAATAGACGTGTGCGCTAAGAATTTGTGTCATGCAATACAAATTTTATTGTACACGGGAAAACCATTGGTGCGTGGTATAGAGTTGTGATGAGCACAAAAACATTGATGTGTGGGTGTGCACACTAGAATTTGGGATGTTAAAATCATCCAAGAAATATGAAGAAAGGATTCAGACAAAATGGTGTAAAGTTTTCATGTAGTTGTTGCATGAAATAATCTAAAAAATCTTAATTTCCTGCACATTTTGCATAATTACTAGTGATTAGAGTAGGACAAAATCAACACAGAAGGCCAAAAGCATGGAATATGCATCTAGGACTTATAGTCTCGATGATGATTTTGGGGATTTGTATGTTGGTTTGGGTGTTGATGGTACAAAATCCAAGGAAGAACACATAAATTTGGTAGAAACCATAAAAGGACTACAAAAATATGTCCAAAGCTATAAAGATGATAATGAAAGTCTTATGAGAGCCAAGGAGAAACAAGATGACTTCAATGTCAAATTGATGCAGAATTTGGACAGAATATAAAATAAAATGGATAAGGAGACATATACAAGTAGGCCAAGAAGTCGCAGGTCTCATGATGAGAAAAGAAGAGAAGGAATCTAAGTGCTGATAAGCATCGATCACACTCACCAAAGCATTATTTTAGGAAAGCGTATAGTAGCTCGATTCCATCTCCTGTCAGCAAGAATAAGGGAAGGAGTGGGGTGGACAAGCTACATGGATAAATGAATAATATCAAGCCTCCTACTTTTGATGGTGAGCATAAGAAGGATGAAGATGCAAAAACTTGGTTGTTGGGTATGAGGAAACACTTTCAATTGCATAATTACTCCTTGTAGGAAGAAGGGAGAATATCCATTTATCATCTCAAGGTAAAATCATCAATGTGGTGGGATCAATATGTACAAGTGAAACACATTGATGAGAAGAAAGTGACTTGGAGGGAGTTCAAGAGGCATTTCAAAAATAAATACTTAACCAAGCACTACTATGAAAAGAGAATGGAGTTCTTCGAACTCTAGATTGGGAGTATGACGATAGATGAGTATGAAAGAAAATTCTTAGAGTTGTTGAAGTATGTCACATTCATCAAGGATGAACAAGTGAAAATTCATAGGTACTTGAGTGGGTTTCCCTCATTTATAAGTGACAAGATATAGTATGATGACCCTAAGACATTGGAAGAAACCATAAGGTGCACTAAGTGTCTTTATGAGAAACAAAGAGGAAGATTGACTTTCCAAAAGGCTTGGGAAGACAAGATGAAAAGTAAGGTGGAAAAGAGGAAGAAGGGAGATAAGCCACCATTTTTTAGAAAAACTGTGCAAGGACAGATGACTCTCCTAGAGACTAGAATGTCAGATACATTAGGAAAAAAGTCACGATAACAACCTATGCATTGTTGGGGTTGTGGCAAAAATCATATGCACAGAGATTTCCCTCAAAGAGGTGATAAATCGAGGATTGTGCACAGTGTACAACAAGTTGTGACAGTGGAGGACATGGGTAGAAATGTACCAAGGATTTACATCGCGCTAGATAACAAGAAGGATGAGTTTCAATCGCACATGATCGAGGTGGAAGGTAATATTAATGACCAATCCATTACTATTTTAATTGACTCATGAGATATTCATAGTTATCTAGATCCTAATATGGTGGAAAGATTCCAATTTCCAGGAATCAATCTTGGAAAACCATGGTTGGTGCAGTTAACTACAAGAGAAAAAAGTAAAATTAATGAGATCATTAAGGAATGTCCAATGGAGATGAATGGATTGCACACAAAGGATGATTTGAATAGTATACCTTTGGGCTCATGCAATTTTCTCATTGGTATGGATTGGTTGGATGAACACCATGATGTATTGGATTGTTACAATAATTCATTCACTTGTTTGGATGAGGAAGGAAATTTGAGATCAGTTCAAGGAATTCCAAGAGCTGTGACTATCAGAGAGATTTCATCCTTGCAATTGAAGAAATGTTACAGGAAAGGATGTCAAGTATTCATAGTGCATATGGAAGAGACACCTAAGGATAAAGTGCCAAGTGCAAAAGACTACACAATACTAAAGGAATTTGAGGATGTCTTTAAAGAGATACAAGGATTTCCACCAAAAACAAATATCCACTTCTCTATAAATATGATGTCGAGAGAAACACCTATATCCAAGACTCCTTATAGGATGAGTACTCTAGAGTTGAAGGAGTTGCAAATACAACTTGAAGAGATTCTGAAGAAGGGGTATATACTCTCAAGTGTGTCACCTTGGGGTGCACTAGTTTTGTTCGTGAAGAAGAAGGATGGTATGCTGAGACTTTGTATTGATTTTAGACAGTTGAATAAGGTAACAATGAAGAACAAGTATCCTTTGCCAAGGATATATTACCTGTTTGATCAACTAAGGTGTGCAAGGATATTTTCCAAGATTGATATCAGATTTGGATATCACCAAGTGAGAATAAAATAAGAAGACATCAACAATACTACCTTCAAAACTAGGTATGGTCATTACAAGTTTACAATGGTGCCATTTGGGTTGTCAAATGCACCAGTTGTATTCATGTTTTTGATGAATAGAGTTTTCAGAGATTACTTGGATAAGTCCGTCGTCGTATTTTTCGATGACATTCCTATTTACTCAAAGTATGAGGAAGAGCATGAGCAACACTTGAGGATGGTGTTGCAGGTATTGAGGGAGCATTAGCGTGATACAAAGTTGAGAAAGTGTTCATTTAACCAGAGGTAAATTCATTACTTGGGTCATGTCATTTCAGAATAAGGAATAGTTGTGGAACCAATGAAGATAAAATCCATTGAGGAATGGCCGAAACCAATAAATTTCATAGAGGTAAGGTATTTTATGGGACTAGAAGGGTACTACATAAGGTTTATTGAAGGATTCTCAAAGATTGTGCATCTAATCACATCTTTGCAAAATAAAGGCACACGATTTGAATGGAATCCATATTGCACAAGGAGTTTTCAACACTTGAAGAATTTGTTGACAAGTGCACCAATTTTGAGAATTGTTGATTCAGATGCAAACTTCATTGTGTGCATGGATGCATGCAAGGAAGGAATCGATGGAGTCATGAGTCATAATGGTCATGTTGTGTGCTACAAATAAAGGAAGTTGAAATATCATGAAAGGCTCTATGCTACTCATGATTAAGAATTGGCAGCTATAGTGCATGCCTTGAAGATGTGGCGACATTATATCATGGGTAAAATATTTGAGCTCAAAACAAACCATTGTGGTATGAAGTATTTGTTTGGATAGCTAAGTTTAAATTCCAGACAAACCATATCAGAGGGAAAAATAACAAGGTGGATGACACACTTAGTAGGAGGATGCATGCTACAACCATTAGCACGTACCAGACATATTTGTGTGATAGAGTTTTGGAAGTTGGAAAATCAGATTTGTACTATGTGGACATAAAGGATAACTTACAACAAAGTATGTCGCAAATTGTTTTTGAAGGTTTTGAGTTGAGAGAGGATGGGATCCTCATGTATAGAAGCATAATATATGTGCCAAATGATTAGTAGTTGAAAATCCTGATATTTTCAAAGATGCATAAGGTTCCTTATGTGGGACATCCAAGTTACCAGAAGATAATTGTCATAGCTAAGAAGCAATATTTTTGGCCAGGTATGAAAAAGGAAGTTGTTGATTTTATAGATCGATGTATCGAATGTCAGAAGGTTAAGGATGAGCACATACATCTAGTTGGCTTGATACAACCTTTTCCCA
>SNQJ01S0031825.1:47769-61664 GCA_010110895.2 Picea sitchensis
GAATCTGACTCACCCACACACACACACATGCAAAGAATATAACACATACCTAACATTCTCCCACTTGCTTTTTTCTTTACATACATGGATTTACAGGATTACATAGTCAACAATCGAGGGAAGCAATGCCCATTGTTACTCTACACCAGGAGAACTTCTCTATGTTCACAGACTTTGTCAATGAATCTGCAACATTCTTCAAAGTGTCAACCTTTTCCAACAACACCTTATTTTCTTCAACCATGTCTCTCACAAAGTGATATTGAACATCAATATGATTTGTCTTTGAATGATAAGCATGGTTCTTTGCTATGAATATTTCACTTAGACTGTCACAATCTAATCTCATTGATTGTTGTACCAACCCAATACCTGAACACAATCTCTGTAACCATACTACTTCCTTCCTTGCATGAGTGTTTTCCATGTATTCAACTTCTGTAGTTGAGAGTGCCACTACAACCTATATTTTACTCATCCAGATGATTTCTCCTCCAAATAGGTTAAACATATACCCACTTGTAGATTTTCTATGATCCAGATCTCCAATCCAGTCTGCATTAACAAACCCATGTATTTCCAACACTTTGTCTAATCCCGGTCTTCCTTGGTAGCACAATCCATAACTGGTAGTGCCACGCAAATACTTGAAGACCCTCTTTACTTTTGTCCAATGATCCTTCTTTGGTTTTGACATATACTAGCTAAAAAATCCCACTGCATGTGCAATGTCCGGTCTAGTATAGACCATTGCATACATCAAACTGCCAACTGCACTGGCATACATAACATGGGACATGCCCTCTTCTTCTTCCTGTGTCTTGGGACACTGATCTGTAGATAAATTTACACCTATACGAATAGGAACCTTGAACGATTTACTTCCATGAATATTAAACCTCTGCAATATTGTCTCAAAATATTTTCTTTGATTCGACCAGAGTTTCCTGTTTGCACGATCTCTTTTAATCTCCATTCCTAGAATGAAGTTAGCAGCACTGAGATCCTTCATGTCAAATTTGGAGGATATTTGTTATTTCACCTCCTCAATAACATCCATGTTATTTCCTACCAACAACATTTCATCAACATACAACACTACATAAATAAAGTGATTACCAACCTGCTTGGAATGTACACAGTGATCAACCCTGCTTCTCATAAATCCCAATCCAAGGATGTATGTGTTAAAATTTTGGTACCACATCCTAGGTGATTGCTTTAGACCATATAGTGACTTGTTTACCTTCAAGACCAACTCTTTCTTTCCCTTCACTACAAATCCTTTTGGCCGCTTCATGTAGATTTCTTCTTCCATATCCCCATGTAGGAATGTTGTCTTGACATCCATATGTTCCACTTCAAGATCAAAAGAAACAAAAATAGATAAAATAAATCTAATAGAAGTTAACTTGGAAACAAGAGAAAAAATATCACAAAAGTCAATTCCCTCTACCTGGGAATAACCTTTTTCTACTAACCGAGCTTTGTATTTCTCCACTTTTCCTTCTGCATTAAACTTCTTCTTAAACAACCATTTGCTACAAACATATTTTCTTCCATATGGAAACTCAACTAGATCCCATGCCTCATTCTTATCCAAGGAATCCATTTCTTCAACCATGGCCTTCTTCCAGAGTTTACTATGCTCTGAATTCATTGCTTCCTTGACAGTTATGGGATCATCATCAGTAATAGATAAAGGAAAATTAGAATGAAAATCAGACTATACCTTTCTAGTTTCCTTCTTTCCCTCACTGATCTCCTCAACACCAGGGTATACGTTTCTTCTTCTTCTTCTTCATCTTCTTTAGTTGGTTCATATTTTGCATCATCCAACTTAAAATCTATTTTCTCAAGTTCTTCTTGCAAAAAAGGAATTCATGTTTGGGGACATCTTTCACCTCTCTAAAAACAACATCCTGACTGTAAAATGTCTTCTTACTTTATGGGTTCCAAAGATTATAACCTTTCACACCATCTTTATAACCAATACAAATACACTTTTCAACTTTATTATCTAGCTTACTCCTATTTTCCTTTGGAACATGTACATAAGCATCACAACCAAACACTCTGAGATGTTCAAGAGAGGGTTTCTTACTAGTACATACCTCATGTGGATCTTTATCATCCAACACTGATGAGGGTGATCAATTGACCAGGTAACATGTTGTACCCACTTCCTCTTCCCATAATTCCTGTCCTAACTCGACACCACTAATCATGCTCCTTTCTTTTTCCATCAATGTCTTGTTCATCCTTTCTACAAATCCATTCTGATGAGGTGTGTATGGAGTAGTCTTTTGCCTTTCTATACCACACTTCTTACATAATTCTTCGAATTCATTTCCGTAGAATTCTCCACCATTATCTATCCTCAATACATTTATTTTCTTCTCTGTATAATTTTCTACGAGCCTTAAACTCTTTAAATTTATCAAATACCTCAGATTTCTTTCTAAGAAAATAAATCCATGTGTTCCTTGAGAAATAATCTATGAATGAAACATAATACACAGATTTACTTAGTGATGGAACATGCATAGGTCCAAACACATCACTGTGTATCAACTCTAAGATCACATTTTCTCTTGTAGCACCAGATGGGAATCTTACTCGATTATGTTTACCATATATGAAATGTTCACATAAATCAAAATCCAGAGTGCAATTAGACATACATTCAACCATACCTTTACCGTGTAGTGTTTGAAGGCCCTTTTCTACAATATTCCCTAGTATTTGATGCCATGGAATGGTCTTCTTTCCAAGGACAATATTGGTCTTGTATTCTTTATTTCTCTGCTCAGGGACAACATAACTATTACATCCATTAGTATAAGTGCTTCCCAACAAATTGTACATAGTTCCACATCAAAATATCCTCATCAACACCATTGCTCCTTGTTGTAGGAAAATCTCCCTAAGGACAGGTAGATTCCCTCTTGAGAGCTAGACCCTTAACTCTAAGACAGAAAGTGCCTAACATGGACACTAACTTCCTTTTAGATCTAATCAAGCTAATGAGTGAAATAGAAGGAATAAGGTATGTGCCTTATGAACGTCGTTTGTCCCTGCAAGGTCCAGGATGAGCCTCAATCTTGAGCTCCTTATTAAGTCCTACAAGACAAACAAAAGTACAAAAAACTTCCTACTCTACTGAGATTAGCTAAAATATAGATCCATCTACTGCAGACAAACTTATATCGAACAAGTACAAGTTCGAAATAAGCAGGCCAAGCATTGATTGTATTAAATAGAACAACAACGAAGAATACTTACAGCCATAGATGTGAGTGCAACAACTTTGTCAAGCCCTCCTTGTCTGAACCCTTGCTTAAACACTCCACACACAGAATGTTGATGCTCCAATTGACATATTATTCATGAGATCATAAGTTATATGCTTCACAATTCTTTCCATCCCTCTTTCACCATGAGAAGGCCTGCTTAAATAGGCTTGGAGAGGCCCAACCACTTGAGATATCTTTGGGGTAAATTGAGGATTTTTCTCCTTCAGTTATGGATCGTCCTTAAGATCATGGCTTGACCAAGGATTCGAATCCAACCACCTTTAGATATTGAGGGGAGATTTCCCTCATTCTTCTCAACAAACCAAATTTCGCCCAGAAAAGGTAGCACTCCTCCAAAATGGGCACCAGAGCATTATAACGCTTCCAAAAAGAAGGATAGGAAGTGCTAGTAGCCCTGACAATGGTAGCGCTCCCCAAAAGGGGCATCAGAGAATTATAGCGCTCCCCCAAAGAAGGACATGGAGTACCAACACTCCCTAACAGTGTATAGGGCAGCGCTCCCCTCCAAAACCCATTTTTGAGTGGTTCTTTCAATGGCAAGAAACTTGTACTTCTAGTAGACTGATTCCTCCTCTTCAAAACTAGTCTTTGAGGTGTCCTAAGTGTCCCTGTCATGTCGTTGGAGGCATGAAAATTTCAAGAAGGTAGTATGATGTTAGCAACACTTATAACACTTGCGGTCAAGATACAACACTTGCGACACTTGTAATGACGACACTTGCGACACTATCGAAGTGAGTAATTTTGAGGTGTAACAGATTGGCCCCCAAAGTATGAAGTTAGAAGACAGGAACTGATAACTAAAATACTTTGCAGACTTTCAAGCAAGGGTACAGACTCAGAGAACTTGACAGAAGTTGCACACAACCATCAAACAAATGTTAAGACATGCTTGAAACCCAAGGCATGCATACCTATTCTTGAGTGATAAAGACTTTCAAGGTATGGCCGCCATAAATACACTGCGGATCCATAGTTATATTGACAAAGAGATATAGCCACCGAGAATACAGTGTGGATCTATACTCCCATGACCTAAACTGATCATAGCCACGAAGAATACACAGTGGATATACGAGATGAAAAGACATAGCCACAACCAATACAAAGTGGATCTATGTAACAACACATGTGTCGTTGTTCAAAAGAAACTCCTTCACAACTTGGGAAAAGTACATATAAGAGTGATGACTCAATCCAGGGTCTTCTTACCAATCCCGATGTAGTACGAATATAACCATGTGAATAGATGTTTTGATGTCGAACATGGCAGAAACCACTTGATTACCAACCAATGATGTAAACCGTTAACAAGTGCGAGGGAGGTCACCATTGATGTCAACGATTCCCAAGGTACTCTAGTACATTCCAACGAACATGAATAGATGAGCTGAAGTCGAATATCCGTGGAATCATCCGATCAGAGGTCAATGATGTTAACCCACTATCAGACACGAGGAGAACTGCCATTAAGGCATGCAGGTCCCAAGGTACTAATTGGTTTCTAGGTCTAATACTTGGATAATGCATTGAGGTCAATAGGGATAGACTTGTCGCAGGAGGGCCTTGATGTATCCCTCATCAACGACACGAAACTGACATAGAGATCTAATTGGTGGATCAAAAGAACATGGAATGACATGGGTATTGAAACAAGATATTTGTGATGGCTGACTCTTAAGGCATATACTTCCCTTGAACACTAAGGCACAACATCAAAAACATGACATGGACCAAAAAACACGATGATGCAGTGGATACTGTGACTTTTGTCGGGTGACCCAAAGGAGTAAGAGAGACTCAAAGGATTGGTTCAGTGTAGAGGTTCAACGGATTAATATGTGCGCAAATACAAAGTGCCGTGTTCAAGGGAAACTCTAAGAGTTACTGGTAATGTTCTCAAAAACTGCTTGGCTTGCTTCCTTCAATTTTTTCCCCCATCCAGATAGATGACTACCTCTTTTTGATTTAACGAGCTCAAGGAGGGTAACACATGCTCGATATAACTTACCTTCAGTAAGTCCCTCTTCCTTTGTTTAATGAACTGGAAGAAGTAAGGGTTCGGTCCCATATGGGCCCTTCAATGTATAATTGTTTAACGAGTCCAGAGAAGGTAAAATTGGTGGTTTTTCATATTTAGAGAGTCTGAAAATGACTTAAAGATGACTCCAATGTGGTCCTTTTTTGTAATGTCAGTCTCACGAGGCCAAAAAAGAGATAAAATACCACTCGAAAGGTGCCCTTTCGAACCTTTTAACGAGTGTGAAAGGAAGCAATATCACTCGACAATCTTTTCATGTTTAGAGAGTCTGAAAAGAGTTTAAAGACAACTCCAGGGGGTTCCTTTTTTGTGTATCCATTCGGGTCCGAAAAAGAGATAAAATTTTACCCAACACGTTATTATATTTTTGAGCTTGAGAACGAACTAAGACTATGCTCATGAATATGACATGGTGAAAAAACGATCCAAAACTTCTCTGAAATTTGTCAACAATGTCAAAACTGTAATCCAGGGGTTTAGTGAGGCCTCCGAAATATGTTCAAAAAATCCAAAAATAAATATACCTTATGAAAAATGAAAATTTGTAAATATTAATACAAGGAAAAAATTTCAATTACCATTTCATTTGCATAAGGATTTGTAGCAGTGGAAATTCACATTTTGGAGGTGAATCTTTTTTTACTCGGCACCGGAGCTATGGTCGATCATTTCCCTCGCCATTTGGACTAGGTAAGTGATCGTTTCTTCCTATTTCAATTACACAGTTTACAATTTGTTTTCAAAGAAATAATTGAATGAAAACTGAAGCCCTAGGATGTCAAAAAACGCCTAAATCCAAAACGACCCTTCTTCAAAATGATGGGAAAATGCTGCCCATTTACAAAAATGCCTTCACAAGGTCGTGGCATGAATGCCAAAATGTTGATTCATGAGTGGGTAGGTTGTTTTTCCCAAAGAACACAAAAGGAAACCCAAAAAATGCCCACGCAACCATCAAACTGTGGGTGACATTCGTTTAAAATTAAAAATGTTTTACTATTGGTTATGAGGTTGCGTCGAAGTAATGATGAGAAATAGAAGGGGTGTGGGTCTTTTGAACAACATAGATGATGAATTTAAAGTTTTTCAATTACTTCAAAAAAATTTCCGAAAGCGTGACTAATGAAGTTTTTTGTTGTTTGTAGGTGATTTTGGCAACAACCATGATTGAATGGAAGGAACAGGAACATGAGCTTGACGATGTGGCTGCTTTGTAGAGTCCTCGCACACGGGATGCATTGAGAGATTGTGGTCTTCTCAAATTCTTCAAACTACAAAAGATGAAGAAATAAATCCTTCTGCTCGAGCATATGATCAGTTTGTGGGACATTGCGAAGCAAGGGTTCCAAATTGGAACGCAACTTCTAACCATTGAGTTGGAAGATGTGTACTTCTTAACTAGCCTCTCGGAAAGAGGGGTTTCTATAGTTTTCTCCAGACAGAGGGTACTTCTTGAACCCGTGGATGTGTACTTGGCACGTTATTGTGTCCTAGGAGCGAGACTGGTGGGAGGTAGAATCCCAATAAAGGATATCAGAGAATTACCCCTTCGGTCTATTATGTTTGCCATCATGAGTGTAATAGGAAGCACCAGTTCACATCTGGCATCAAGATCACAGGTGGCCTACGGTTTACAGTGTTTAGAGCCAACATTGTTTAACTGGAGCGCGGGGTTTCTTCAGAATGTGAAGGAACATATTTTAAGATGCAAGCGGGGCATAAGCAGTTTGGATATGGTTCTTTCTTGGTATCATTCTTCTTAGAGTGCATACCTCATATGCAACCTCAAATAGAATTGGCGGTACGACCAGTGGGAGAACCACAGATGGAGCGATGGACTAGTTTGTCTTCGAGACTAGTGGCAGAGTCAGAATTTCACTTCACCGGTGACTTCTTCGCTTGGCTGAGACACCAATATCTCTAGATAGAAGAATTCATGTATGCTGAGGTGGAATTTCATGGGAATATGGATCTAGTTCTACTAGCAGGAGAAGCTTGGGATGTGTCAGGTAAGAGACCAAACAATACCTTGTCAAGTGTTTTTTATTTTACAACGTATATATATATGTTTTGGATACGTAGAAGAGTTTCTAATGGATGTATCATTTTCAACATGTAGACAAGGGATCAGTGCGTCCAGCCGAGATAATAGTACCAGGACGTCACGAGAACGCTCAGGTTGCAGTAGATCCAGGGGCACTAGTGATAGGTCTCCAGGAGGTTGAAAGAAACCTCCAAGGCCTTACGATAGGTATCCCTCCTCTATGGAGGGAAGAAGTGCTCTTACATCTACAGAGACACACCGTGGGGGTGCCTAAGAATGTTAACTCTCTATTGAGATGAGTAGTTCGTGCAGTGATGTGTTACTCACAGAATAATGTAGCGTAGAGAGATTAAAGTCTCTCTGATGATCGTATGATTGTATGAATTGTCGGACGATGTTGTATGGGTGTGAAGACCTAAAATTTTGCTCTTCCAAATAATTTTTTGATGTAATCAAACATTTTCAGTCACGCCATATATATGTACGGTTCCGAGTTTTAACAGTGCCAAAAGAATTGTAAATAATGATGTCTTTGATGTGATGTGTTTTAATTTACATGTGGTGTACAATTTATTTTCCTTTTTGAAACCTTATCTATGTGTGAGATATCGATCCATGATGTAATTGGCTAACGAATCCGAAATGTTATTGATTTCTCTTGGAATATGTCTATATTCGATGTAATCAAACATTCGTTCAAGGCGACGAACCCGTAGGTGGAGACGTAGCAGGATAGGATTATGAATGGCGCATACACGATTAATTTGGCAGGCCACGAGTTGCGAGTCTAGGTTAACAATAATACGGGAGATACCTAGGGAGGAGGATTGGGTCAAAAGTCTGATGACAGCATGATATTCTTCCATGTTGTTAGTCGTTGATCCTAAGAAAATACCTCCTAAACTCACTAAATCGTTAGATTGGTAAATGAACCATGCTGCAGAAGTAACATTCTGGGTGTGTCGACTAGTGCCATCCTCAAATCCGAAAAAGATGGGAAAGGAAGACATCATCTGTGGATGAAAACACAAGACACAATATGAGTGGCGAAGGTAAAAAACTCGAGCACGCAAAATAAACAGACACCAAACCAAAATACAATAATGTACAAAGTACACATGCTAGGCGATCTAGGCATAGTACTTTTTAAGGTAAAGCCCGTTCCGGGGCTCTCCCAGGGAGATTCCATCATAATTAACTAACTCGTAGGTACCTCTGTGAAAAAAATGTTTCACAATGTAAGGGCCATGCCACATAGGTTCTAACTTACCTGACCCTAACTTGTCATGAGCCTGGTCATAGACGAGGACTAAGTCTCCTTCTGCAAAAGTCCAAGGATGGATGGATTTGTCGTATTGATTTTTTATCCATTTCTAATGTGCCTCATTAACGAGAGCGACATCACAACGTGTTTCATCCAGTTTGGTCAGATATAAGAAACATTCTTATTCAACAGAACTATGGGGTAGGATTTCTACTTTAAGTTTAAGAGATGGAATCTCGCACTCGATTGGTAAAACAACTTCGATGCCATAGACTAACTAGAAAGGAGTGAACCCAGTCACAGTTTTTGCAGAGGTATGGTAAGCCCATAGAGCGGAGAAAAGTTGTAGATGCCAGGATGTCTTGTTTTCCCCTACCATATGTTGAATCATGGTTTTAAGGACCTTGTTGATGGATTCAACTTGCTCATTGGCCCGAGGGTAGTATGGGGATGAGTTTTCATGGAAAAAACCCAACTTGGCATGCAATTCACTCATCATCTGGTTCTTAAAGTGTGAACAGTGATCAGTGACAATGGCGCGTGGTACACAAAAATGAGTGATGATGTGGTTAAAAATGAAAAGAGTTGTGGTACAACCATCGTTTATAAAGGTAGGCATAGCCTCAGCCCATTTTGTAAAGTAATCGACGACGACGATTATATAACCATGCTCCCCGGCTGAGGTAGGATTACACTGCATGAAATCGATACCCCACTTGGCAAAGGGGCTGATGGCGATAACAGGGTGCAACGGAGCAGGGTGGGTGCATGCCTTGTTGTTAAAAACTTGGCAGGGTGGGCATTTTTTGACTGCCGCAATACAATCTTTGAAAATCGAGGGCCAAAAGTAGTCGGGACGTAAAAATTTCTGGGCTGTAGCCATCCTAGAAAGGTGACAACCACAAACTCCAAGGTGATAGTCATTCAAAACACGTTCAGCCTCTTCATGAGTCAAACATCGTCGAAGGATAGTATCAATACCACAGCGATACAAAGTGTCACTGACGATAAGGTAACGACGAGAATGGTGGCGAATACGTCGATGCTCTTCACGAGAAATGTTAGGCTGGAAGTGTTGGGTTTTTAGATAAAGAAGGATATCTCGATACCAAGGATCAGATATGCTGATGAGGAACAAAGTTTCGTCAGGGAGAGAATCTCTGGGCTCAACATCTTCATCAGCATGAGGAAGATTGCAGATAAGCTCCGCAAACACCAGGGACTTTTTGGCTTTGGACTTCACAAATTCAAGATCGAATTCTTGAAGGATGACGATCCATTTGGAGTATTTTCCCCTGAGCACTTGACGTGTCAAGATATGATACATGGGGTTTGAGTCCGTGATAACAATGGTGGTGCGTAGCAGGATGTAGTGGCAAAATCTCTGGACAACGATGATGGCTTCCAGAGCCAGTTTCTCTACATGTGAATATCGGAGTTTGGGTCTAGATAGACTCTTGCTCAGGTAATAGATCGCATGTTCTTCATCGTTGGGGTCCTCCTGAACTAACACCATCGCAATAGTGGAAGTAGAGGAAGCTAAGTAAAGGATGTAGTCCTTTGTATAATCCAGAGGATGCAACAAAGGTGCGTGGGCCAAGGCATGCTTGAGAGAATCAAACGATCGATGAGCAGTGTCATCCCAGATGAAAGGGGCAATTTTTTGCAACAATTACATGAATCCTTTAGTTATCTCAGCGTAGTTACAAATGAAACGATGAAGGAAGTTTGCTTTCCCTTGCAAACTTTGGAGTTGGGTCAAATTTGTAGGTGGAGGTAAGGCTAGAATAGCCTTAATATTTAAGGAATCCACCCGAATCCCATCCTTAGAGACAACAAAACTGAGGAGTCGACTGGATTCGACAACAAAAATACACTTATGTGGGTTCAAACGGAAACGGTAAAATTGGCATTGAAGAAAAATAGCCCGTAGGTGATCAATATGATCTGATCGATTGGATGACTGGGCAGGTAAGTCGTCAAGGTAAGGTTCTGCAATATGCTTGATATCGTGGAAAGTGTACGACATAGCCTGCTGGAAAGTAGCACTAGCATTTTTGAGACCAAATGGTAGCTTCTGATAGGCAAAAGTTCCCCATGGGCAGATAAAGGCTGTCTTACGTTGATCAGCAGGTAAAATTTCAATCTGGTTATACTCGAAGAAACCATCCATGAAAGAGAAAATTACACTCCCAGTGCAATTATCAATGATCTGGTCAATGAAGGGCGTAGGATAGTTTTCCTTTGGACAAGCCTTATTGATATCCCGATAGTCAATGCAGATGTGAATGGTCCCCTGTTTTTTGGCAATCAGAACAAGGTTGGAGACCCATTTCGTCAAGGGGACAGGATAGATAAAGCCAACTTTCAAAAGTTTCTCAACTTATACCTTTATAGCCATGATTTTCTTGGGATGAACTAGGCGGAGTTTCTATCGAACAGGCTTCGCACATGGGTAAGTCTTGATTTCATGCACGACGATCAAGGGGTCGATCCCTGGCATTTCTTCATAGCTCCAAGTGAAGACATCGCGAAATTCTTTAAACATGGCGGTGTAAGAGACCACCTCTTCGGGTGTGCAATTAGCACCGAGGTTAACATTTTCCACAATGCCTTCTTTGATCACAAAATATCAATAATGATCGTAGTAGAAATATTACCTAGATTCCTCTCAGAAAGAATATCTTGTGTGAGGATGGGAGATTGCAGAGAATTGGTAACATCAGGAGGGAAGATAGAGTGTATGTCTTTGTGAATTTCTTCTAGAGGCAGAAGAAAAGAGGATCGATGATGGCTATCATTCCAAGGTACATCATCAATGCTAAGCATTTCTATTAGAGATTCATCAGAAGGAAAAATTTGGGAAATGTAATCGATTGCAAACGATAGGGAATCCAGCCATGACGACATCGAGTAGGTATCGGGTGCCAATAGATGTGGGTCATCCAGGGAGGGAGAAGTAGATTGAATAGCAATGTATGCAGCCTCGGCTGGGCTAAGTGGCATGGTGTCACCTAGTACATCGAATTCCATAGGACTAGGTACAATCCAAGGGTCAGATGATTCCAAAGATTGATAAGCCATAGTCGAAATCATATTGACGGTGGAAATATGATGTGTGGTGGGTGGAAGTGGTGTAGGGAAGGTACCCATAAGGCTAGAATATTTCAACAAGCCAAAACCAATGATTTCATACGTAATATTGTAGTCTCCCGAAAAAGGAATGTTGTTGGTAGTAGGAGCACGAGCATCGGGTGTACATAAATCTAGTTGGTTGATAGTGAAAATTTTGCCTTGATGAGGGAATTGTACACATCGAAACACCAACGAGGCGATGACGGTCATAGTGTAGAACCAACTTCTTCCGAGTAACAGGTTGTAATTGAGGGGGGCATCGACCACCTCGACATCAACAGTAACAGTTTTGTCGCCCAACTTAACGACTAAGGATTGTAAAAGTCAGTGAGGATGAAAACCTTGCCCATCGAAAGCGTGTAACATCGTAGGGGATTTGTTAAGGGTAGGGTATTTCAAGCCTTTCCAACAAGCCAAAGACATGACACAAGTAGAGGCTCCCTCATCCAAGATAGTTCGGTGGATTTGTTGATTGTGAACAACAACATCGATTTGAAAAGCTAGTTGGTGGGAGAGTTGAGACTGATAATCATCCAGATTAAACGTGATATTATTAGATGACTCAGGATCAAAAGAACCAATGGCAGCCAAGATAATTCTACGTTGACTGGGGCAGTGTTGTAGAACTTCCAAAGCAGACATAGCACACAGTGCTTGAGCCAAATTTTCAACGATGTTGTAGTTTTGGGCATCCCGTGAACTAGGATTGAAGGTAGATTTCTGAATAGTGCTCTTAGGAGGGTGTAAGATGGAGTCAAACGAATATTTTTTGATCTGGAATGACTCGGACGGAGGACTAGCAGACGGAGGACCAACGAAAGATGGTGATGGGTCCAGTAAAGAACCATTAGTGGATTTCGGCTTATCAGGTTTAACCGGTGTGTCGTATGTCATAGTGCGAGTGGTCAGATTAATCCCATTAAACATGTAAATATGGGCACTTGTCGAGGCCTCATCATGGGATTGGCTGGAACTGCCCCCTGGAGTGGGGGTTTGAGCAACCAAGGATTTCTGCTGTGGAAAAGGATGAGTAACCATAGTGGGTCGTGAATTTCCTTTAAAAAGTTTGGCCACTTCATCGCAATGTGGACAATCCCAGATGTAGTGATCATCACCACAAATGAGACATTGGAATTTCGGTTTCTGTTGTGGTTTCTTTTCGGCAGCAGGGGTTTGAGTTTGATTGTTTGGTTGTTCATTGTTATTGTTTTTCTTCAGTTTATTTCTCATCTTCTTCTCACGTCCCGATTGTTGTGAAGGGGAAGATTGGATTGTATTCACCTCAGAGATCTGAGTTTGAGGGGAGGTAGAAGAGGGTGTGGTCAAACTGGGAGCAGATGTCGAAGCGGACCACTGGGTTGTGTTGGCAAATGTTTAACAGGTAGTGTATGCTTGTCATTGATGGCAAGTACAATAGTGAAGATGGCATGAGTATAGGAAGAATGTAACAGATGGGTATCAAAAGAAGTTTGGGAAGACACTGCAGGAAGAATGTAACAGACGGGAATCAGAAGCAGTTTGGGATGACACTGCAGAGGATGGTTGGCATGCTTTATAGGCAGTATGCGCTTGTCATTGATGGCAGGATCTGACTGGGCATCGATGGAAAAACATGAACAACGTAAGCTTAGGAGGAATTAGCGCAGAGTTGAGTGCAGTGCGTAGGTGTGCACCAGGGACGAGGTTAACTCATGGCTAAATCTCAAGGGAGATAGCGTACTTAGGATCAAAGGTGGATCAAAGTTCGAGGCCTTTGACACCTAGAAATTCTTCCAAGTAAGGAGGATGCGTAAGCTTGGAGGAGAAGCATCAGTGATTGTTGGATCCCATCCCAAATTCCCGATGACCGTCAGATCTCAATATAGACAAGAGGAGCGCGCAGATATGGAGGATAGATCTCGGGTGTTAGATCTGAGCACATGGTTTGACCACCGTTGGATCGAGGAGAACATGCACGTTGTTTAAAGTGAAAGGAGTAGAGGGCTCACAAAATCCCGAAAGAAGGAGGACCGTCCATCTTCAGGCAGGACACGTGGGGATAGATCGTCAGTTCGCTGACTAGAGAGTCAAAGGAACGATGTTCCCTAACCTCTC
>SNQJ01S0031826.1:27375-58059 GCA_010110895.2 Picea sitchensis
TATTGGATTTAATAATCATGACCTTAGTCTTATCAGTATTAACAGTCATACCCATATTGGAGCAAAAATCCTTGAGGATTCTTAGTTGGTTTTCAAGATCACGGAGACTCCTTGCCATAAGAACGATATCATCGGCATAAAGAGGAAGATTGATGACTATACCAGTGAGAGTAGGGCCGACACAACCTGATTTTTCCAAGCATTCTTCTAACTTATCAATGTATATGCCAAAAAGGGTAAGGGACAAGGGACAACCTTGTTTGACTCTGATATTGCAATTAATCTCTTTTGACCAGCCCTCAGTTTTTTAAAACTTAGCAATAACGTTCTCATATATCCTTATTGCAGCAGCCCTCAACTCGAGAGGCACTTTTATCTCTTCCAACCTATTCCAAAGGTTTTTCCTAGGAACCATGTCAAAAGATTTTCTAAAGTCAACAAAACAACAAAAAAGATTGGTTTTAGTATTGCAGAACTCCTCTACAATGATCCTAAAGGTAACAATATGGTCCACAGTTGAATGATATCTCCTAAATCTGGCCTGGCCTTTAGCTCTTTTACCATGACTTTCTAGCCAAATGTTAATCTTCTTTTCCAAAATAATTCTATAAAGCTTGGCTAAAATCGAGCTAATCATAATGGTCCTATAATTAGAGGGAATGTTTTTATCCCCATTTTTAAAAATAGGAACAATGAGGCTTTGCGTCCAAGGTTTAGGGAAGCCCTGCTTGATTGCTAAATTGAAGAGCTTGTGTATGTGAGGGATAAGGATTGGCCCTCCGATTTTAAAATTTTCAGCTTGGTAGCCTTCAATGTCCTTAGCTTTCCCATTTGCGAGACGCTTAACCCCAAACTCTATGTCATCTAAAGAAAAAACTTCTTCCTTTGTACGGACAGTAGGAATGGTGTCCATGGCATTAGGGAACTCGTAAAGAATTTTAAGGTAGGAATTCCAGTCCGTTAAGGGAATCCTATTATTTTTTTTAGTATTGTGTTTTAGAATTTGGCTCCATAACTTCTTAGGATCCAACTTGTATAGTTGTGAAAGTTGCTCTTGCCTTTTATTGATATAATATCTTTTTTTCCTTTTAATTAGGGCTTTGTACGTATTGATCTTATCGAGTTTTAAAGGTTCATTAGAAGCATCCCTAATAGCTTAAACACCTTTAATTTTATATATATTTCAAAAATATTTTAAAAAATAACATAACATAAAATACTTATTTAACAAATTAATTACTACTTTTGAGTTGCTTTTAACTTTATTATTATTATTCTTTTCAAATAAATATTTAATACTTCAAAAATAACATTTTATACATTAATTAAAAACATTTGAATTTAATATAATCCAAAAATTTATATAAAACTAAATGTTCTATATCAAATTTTTAGTTATAAATTTTAATATTTATATTTAACATAATTTAAAATCTTATAAAATTTTATATAAGTAAATTGCCAAAGTCATTTTTTATTTACTAATTTCAATGTTTTATATATTTGTTATATAAATTTTAATATTTTTTAATTAACATTATTTTATATATTTTAATATTTTTAATTAAAATTATTTATATAATGTTTATTTTTATAATATTATTTTTCAAATTTATCAATTTAAATAAAAATAATTGTTTTTAGAATAAAAATCATTACAATATAATGAAATCGAAACTACATTTTATTATTATTAACAATATCAATAATTTAAAAAGGTGGAAAATGGCTAGTTTTATACATATTTTAAATAAAATTAATTTTATACATATTTTAAATAAAATTAATATTGATTGTGGAATATAGAGTTATATCAACTAGTAATATTAATGTGGTTGTGCTAGTTTTATACACATTTTAAATAAAATTAATATTGATTGTTAAATATAGACTTATATCAACCACTAATATTAATGTGGTTGTGCTAGTTTTATACAAATTTTAAATAAAATTAATATTGATTGTGGAATATAGAGTTATATCAACTACTAATATTAATGTGATTGTGCTAGTTTTATACACATTTTAAATAAAATTAATATTGATTATGAAATATAAATTTATATCAACCACCAATATTAATGTGGTTGTGTTAATTTTATACAAATTTTAAATAAAATTAATATTGATTGTAAAATATTAATGTGGTTGTGTTAATTTTATACACATTTTAAATAAAATTGATATTAATTATGAAATTTTGAGAATAGTATGAAAGTGGGTTTCACCAACTTTTACTGTTCATGAAATTTCACACGTCATCATCCAATGTAATCACAAGGTGCAGTGTTTCAATCACGAAAAAATAGTTCAACTAAGCTCAATGGAGAGAGTGCACATTTTGGATAAAAACAAATTAAGAGTCATCATCCAATGTATTCACTAGGTGCAGTGTTTCAATCACGAAAAAATTGTCCAACTAAGCTCAATGGAGAGAGTGCACATTTTGGATAAACAAATTAAGAGTACATATTTTAGATAAAAAAAATTGATTAAAAGAAAATATGATTAAGTGTAAGATCAATTACACATATTGATAAGATGAATTACACATATGAAGGACTAAAGGAGGGAGAAAGTACATATTAATTTATTTGTCTTATGCAATAGAGAATATAAACAAAGTTTAATAGCAGATGTTTTTACAGATTAATAGCTTCAACCTATTAAGTATCACAATCTAGGTCTTTATCTTCTTAACCATATTTCAACTACTTTTTTGACTTTAATTGCATTATTTATTTCTAACTTAATCATTCATATAGGTCATGTCATCTTATTCATATCATAGGACTTGAAGCTCCAGTTTTGTCGGCTTTGGTTTTTATTTCATACTTTTGATTTTTTTTTAACATGTAATGTGTATCAACTTTATTTTCAATTCTATTCTTTCTCCTTCTAGTTGACTGACTGGAAGACAACTTGTAAGTCTAAAATTCATTATAGTGATTATAGTGATTATAGTGATAAGATGAAAATAATCTTTAAAAGAATATATTAAATTTTATTATTGATTAACAAAAAAATGATTGAGCTTCATTTATCTGGTGTTAATATTTTAATTTCTGTTAATCACTTAGGTGGCAATCAGTTAGCGATCAAAGTAATTTTTAAATATGATTAAGTAACTGTAAAAAAATAAACACATAAACGGATGTCTTTATAATAGCTAGGAAGTTAATGATTGAAATCACAGCCATTTATTTTGTGTGACTACTAAAAATATTCCCATATTTAATCCTGTCCATAGAAAACTTATTAAGCACTAAACCCCTATTAAATCTGCCCATTGTCAATAGATATACGCCTTTCAAGTAATCATGTTGTTAAAACATATTATATATTAATATAATTGAATATTTTTTTACTGCTGAAAACCAGTCATATCATAGACTCTATAATTACAGTCATGTCTCATGTATGATTGAATATTCTAACCAAACATGTTTCATCTTCAAACTACATTCTTCACGTGAATAGGGAAACTCGTTTGACCAGCCTATTCGTGCATCTTCACAACATCATTTATCATATATAGTAATAACAATCCCACCATGAAGCCTCACATCTCGTTCCCCACTTTGGCAGAAAAGAAGCAGAAGAAGAAAGGTTTAGGGTTCTGAAAAATGGAGAAAGAGGCCGCAGAGGAACTCCAGTTGCTTGGCGCATTCGGCATCGTGAGAGAGGCCTTCCACATCCTCCTCCGCTCCTCCCGTAGTAAACTTCTGTGGGCTCTTGCACTCACCCTGCTTCTCCCCCTCTCTTTTGCGAGTCTGGGGCACAGCTTCTTCTTCGTCCATCTTTTCCTTAAAATCAACGAGAAGCAAAAGAAGGAAACCACTCTTCCCGGTGAAACGATTCGGCGTGATTGGAGTTCCGAATGGAGGGAGCTTCTCGTGGTTGTAGCAGCGTACATAACCTTCGATTTAGCCTTGTCGGTGTTGTCCATGGCGGCGGTGGTGTACACTATGGCCTCCATCTACACGGCCAACGCCAAGAAATTGAAATTGTCGTACGTGAGGGTTTTGAGCGCCGACGTTCCTAGGGTTTGGAAACGCCTGACGTCAACATTCCTCTGGCTTTTCATATTCTTCATCGGTTTTTNAGGTGCAGTGTTTCAATCACGAAAAAATTGTCCAACTAAGCTCAATGGAGAGAGTGCACATTTTGGATAAACAAATTAAGAGTACATATTTTAGATAAAAAAAATTGATTAAAAGAAAATATGATTAAGTGTAAGATCAATTACACATATTGATAAGATGAATTACACATATGAAGGACTAAAGGAGGGAGAAAGTACATATTAATTTATTTGTCTTATGCAATAGAGAATATAAACAAAGTTTAATAGCAGATGTTTTTACAGATTAATAGCTTCAACCTATTAAGTATCACAATCTAGGTCTTTATCTTCTTAACCATATTTCAACTACTTTTTTGACTTTAATTGCATTATTTATTTCTAACTTAATCATTCATATAGGTCATGTCATCTTATTCATATCATAGGACTTGAAGCTCCAGTTTTGTCGGCTTTGGTTTTTATTTCATACTTTTGATTTTTTTTTAACATGTAATGTGTATCAACTTTATTTTCAATTCTATTCTTTCTCCTTCTAGTTGACTGACTGGAAGACAACTTGTAAGTCTAAAATTCATTATAGTGATTATAGTGATTATAGTGATAAGATGAAAATAATCTTTAAAAGAATATATTAAATTTTATTATTGATTAACAAAAAAATGATTGAGCTTCATTTATCTGGTGTTAATATTTTAATTTCTGTTAATCACTTAGGTGGCAATCAGTTAGCGATCAAAGTAATTTTTAAATATGATTAAGTAACTGTAAAAAAATAAACACATAAACGGATGTCTTTATAATAGCTAGGAAGTTAATGATTGAAATCACAGCCATTTATTTTGTGTGACTACTAAAAATATTCCCATATTTAATCCTGTCCATAGAAAACTTATTAAGCACTAAACCCCTATTAAATCTGCCCATTGTCAATAGATATACGCCTTTCAAGTAATCATGTTGTTAAAACATATTATATATTAATATAATTGAATATTTTTTTACTGCTGAAAACCAGTCATATCATAGACTCTATAATTACAGTCATGTCTCATGTATGATTGAATATTCTAACCAAACATGTTTCATCTTCAAACTACATTCTTCACGTGAATAGGGAAACTCGTTTGACCAGCCTATTCGTGCATCTTCACAACATCATTTATCATATATAGTAATAACAATCCCACCATGAAGCCTCACATCTCGTTCCCCACTTTGGCAGAAAAGAAGCAGAAGAAGAAAGGTTTAGGGTTCTGAAAAATGGAGAAAGAGGCCGCAGAGGAACTCCAGTTGCTTGGCGCATTCGGCATCGTGAGAGAGGCCTTCCACATCCTCCTCCGCTCCTCCCGTAGTAAACTTCTGTGGGCTCTTGCACTCACCCTGCTTCTCCCCCTCTCTTTTGCGAGTCTGGGGCACAGCTTCTTCTTCGTCCATCTTTTCCTTAAAATCAACGAGAAGCAAAAGAAGGAAACCACTCTTCCCGGTGAAACGATTCGGCGTGATTGGAGTTCCGAATGGAGGGAGCTTCTCGTGGTTGTAGCAGCGTACATAACCTTCGATTTAGCCTTGTCGGTGTTGTCCATGGCGGCGGTGGTGTACACTATGGCCTCCATCTACACGGCCAACGCCAAGAAATTGAAATTGTCGTACGTGAGGGTTTTGAGCGCCGACGTTCCTAGGGTTTGGAAACGCCTGACGTCAACATTCCTCTGGCTTTTCATATTCTTCATCGGTTTTTTGGCGGCTTTCCTATTGGCCATCATCCTCCTGGTCATCATTTTCTTCCCCTCCATCCTCTTCCCCGCTGTGGGAGGCGAGGTGGATCATAAATTGAAATTGGGGACCTCTCTATGGGCCTTTCTTTTGGGTTTAATTCTTGTAAGTGTGGTCTTCGTCGGCCTCCAAATGTATATAAGCACAGTGTGGTACCTCGCCAGCGTCGTATCAGTGTTGGAGGACAAATATTACGGGCTGGCCGCCATGAGGAAGAGCAATAAGCTCATTAAAGGAAAGCGGACGACGGCATTGGCGCTGCTTATACTTAACATCATATTTGGCGGAGTTATGGGAGAGCTTTTCGTGTATGCAGTCGTGGACGGGCATAGCCATGGCGTGGGGATAGCGGCGAGGGCTGTCTACGGTACACTCCTTCTTGGGTTGTTGTGTTTTGTTAACTTGATGGGGATGTTGACGCAGGGCGGGTTATACTTTGTGTGTAAATCGTACCACCATGAGAGCATAGATAATAATTCTTCTTTCAAAGTTTATAACGGGGGCGACTATAAGCCTCTGAAGACCAGCAACATTCAGCTGGAGCATCTACATCCAGAGGTATAAGATTAGATATAATCCGGTGTTTTCATGCAGTGATTTGCTTGAGCATAGGGAGTGTTATTCTGTAATAGCATGCATATGCTTTTATTTGTCAGCATAGAGAGTGTTGTTATCACCTTGTATTGTGGAGCTGTGGAGTTAGATGTCATTAAATCCATATGGTTAAAAACTCATTAACAATAACTATTTGTATTTGAGTTTATTTATTTTAATATTATGTGAAGAATGTGAGTTTTTTTTTTCTTTTTAATTATGTGAAAGAATGTATAGATAACAAAGGGTCACATATTTCTACGAGTGGTTTAAGACCGTAATAGAATTTGTACACCAATCGATGTCAATGAACCTCCACTACATGTAATTAGAGAAATTAAATCGATGAGTCATATTAAAAAGGTACTCACTCTTGCATTGCAAAAGTCAACAATGAAATGGCAATAATGGAAAGTTGTAAATGTTAATCAGTTTGAAACGAAATGTGTTTGAAAGTTCCAATCATGAACTATGATCAAAACTTTGAAAAAGAGGGTCAAGTAACCTCAAAGAACATGGTTAAATTCTAAAGTAGAAGAGGTTTGGTTGCAGAGGCATGAGAATGGAAAACATCGACAACCACCACATAAATGTTTCAGTAAAATAGGTGTTGGTGAAGAACCATAACTAAGTCTTTACACATAAGCCAACACTATCAACCATCAAAAGAGCAATGAAACATGTAGAGACTAAAAGTTTCAAACAAGAAGTATGGTTGAAACTCTAAAGAGGGCCAAGTAACCTCAAGCTAACAAGACCTTCAAAGATCCTCATAAGAACTCCAAGTTTCCACGCAAGGCTAAGCAAAGCTGAATTTCGATGACTCACGAGAAGTTTCATCAAACTTATACCCTTGTAATACTTCTAAAACACTTCCATGCATTTAGCATAAGTAAAAAATCAACAAAACACAAAACAAGAGGATCTACACCAGGATGTCTAGGCTCCTTTTGTACCATTCGAAATTCTTTGAAACCAATGATGGACAGAAATCACAAGGAAAATCTTAAATCTGGGGGTTATGAGTAATCAACCACATCTTCACCATGGTGGTCGTACACGGAGGAACACATTCGATAAACGATGTTAACATCCTCGGTTGACAGATGGGCCCATGATAGCAAGGGACCATGCAAACGCATTCTCAATGTCTCCTTCACCAATGCTTGGAGATATGATAGGGCCCCAAGGCTATGATGCAAACGAACCCTCATCGATGGGCATCGTAGTAAATGAAAAAGAATGGGACGACCCAAAATTTGGAGCCTCTACAGGCACCACAATAAAGAGATGACCATGGTACCACAGAACCGTCCATCTACAGAAGCATCCATAACCCAGAAATGTTGACCATGACCACAACAAGGGGAGAAAGGGATTTTCCACCAACGACATGAAGATCAATCTACCATGTTAGGAAAATATCCTCAAATGTCGCGACCTCCAGAAATCTCAGCTGGTGGTAGATCACCACAAGCACACTTGGCTAGAGTAGGAATCTTTGATGAAAAACCATCTCTCTAGTAAGTGATAGTATTTCCATTATCCATCGTAGTATCATCACCCATCAAATCATCTTCTTTTGGCTCGAAATCGACCACGTCAACCCCGACTTCGATGATTCTTTCGTCATTTTTTGCAAAATCAAAGAAATTTGTAGCGAGAAATGGATATACAGGGCAAGTTGTGTGCTTACAAGAAGGGCCTCAAAAATGAGAGAAAATAGAGCCATAGATATAACTCATCATGCCACCATATGGGTTGCACTTAGATAGGAGCTTCATGAAGCCACAGGGAAGGCACAATCACTAGTGGAGTCAGTTGAGTGCTTGGAAAACACATGCTCAAGGATATGATACAATTCGATGCCAACACCAATTAAAAATAAAGGAGAAATTGATGGAGAAATGTAACATAACCAACCACCCCCATGTCGGGATACACTACCTCAAAACTCACTTCTGAACTAATTTTGAATTCTGATAAATTTTAAATTAATAAAGATGCATGGAATATTCACATGCAGAGATCTAGATTCATGCTACAGTATAAAGAATGTTTAAACATGTCATGCATAGAAATAACCAACAATTAGGCACATCAAAATGCACATCTCATATATATTAATAAATACACAGGGGGAATAAATGTATAAGCAAAGAAACACATGATAGAGAGCACTTATCTTTAATGAAATGAATCACCAACTAGTTGCAGACCAAGGACATTCCACCCATCCGTATACACTGTTGTTCCAAGTCTCAAAAACAATGTCACCCCCGAGCCATGGCTATGAATCTAGATGAACGGTTCCATAGTGTCACTCAACTTCCCAAACCAGTAAGCAATCTAGCTCTCATAGGATTATCAGCACACACAACAATCCAAAGTACACCAGTTCTATTCTACCCAGCCTGCACAACCCAAGAGAATGGACCCCCTTCTCTTCCATACAATCCCTTAGGTTGTCCACCTCCTTCCAGGGTTCTAGTGCATTTGGTCAAGAATCTCCATGATGGGACTCTCAAGATTCTCGGTTGTGGGAAAAAATTAACACACGCCAATGCATATCATACATGCAGACATTAATTCATGGTTGGAATACACCAGCATTCATTACTTCCAAAAAAACCATGGCTCCTCTCCACAATTCATTTTTCTTTCACAATCCAAGAAAAAAATGCATGAGGAATGAAGAGTGGGTCAAAGAATGAATGGAGAGAGATCAAAATGAACAATGTGAACAATGAATAATGAGTGAGTGAGTGAACCCTAAAATAGACCAAAAATGGGTTTATGTATTTCTTGGAATTAAAGAACCACATGGTCTTCCCCCAAGAAGCTCATGTAACTGATACTCTCCATTAAAACAAAAATGAGAAAATAAAAATATAAAATAAACACTTAGCCCCTCAAGCCCCCTCTCTTATGGAATCATAGCCCCCTATAACTCTTATCCTTGTCTGTCTAGCAAACAATGATGTATTTATTATTAATAATGATCAAAACATTACATTTCCTAGGAACATTGACTTATTTTAATTGTTTGGGTACCCTAGCCTTTCATAATTTAACAAAATACATGATTCAATATGGGGCTCAAAACTGGGGTATTACATTTCCCTCCCCCTTATTTTGGCACTATCATCAGTGCATATACAAAACATAAATAAAAATTTCAAAATTTATTCAAAAAGTTGTGGGTACTCTACCCGCATGGCTTCTTCATTCTCTCAAGTAGCATCTTCAGGACCATAGCAAGCCCACTAGAATTTTACCATCTCTATAACTCGATTTGAGAGCATTTTGAATTTTCTATTCAATATTTGCATTGGTTGGACCTGAAAGTATCCCTCTATCTCTACCTGAATCAGATGTCAATCAATAACATGATTAGAGTTATGTACATATTTTTCTAGCAAAGAGACATGAAATACATTATGCACATTAATGGAAGTAGGAAATTCAAGCATGCATGCAACTGGCCCCATTTTGTCCAATATCTCAAACGGACCACCGAATCTAGCTTCTAGATTTGTACAACTAACCAACTTCAAAGAACTCTTCTTGGGATTCACTTTTAAAAGCACATGCTCCCCCACTTTAAATTCTCTAGTTGTCATGTTCTTATCTGCATAAATTTTATGTCTATCTTGAGCTGCCTTTAAATTCTACTTAATTCTAACCATCTGGTCTTCCATATCCTTGAGCAATTTTGGCCCAAGTACCACTCTATCTTCTAGGTTGTCCCAACCCATTGGAGTATTTCATTTGATACCATACAAAGCTTCAAATGGGATCAATTTCAATGAACCTTGATACCCATTATTATAGGCAAACTCAACCAAGTGCAAGTAATCTTCCCACTTAGATGTCTTATCCATCACATACATTCTCATCATGTGTTCAATTACTTGGTTGACTCTTTTTGTCTGCCCATTTGAATGTGGATGGTATGATGTTTTAATGTTCATATTTGTACCAAATCCTTTAAACAATCCCCTCCATAAATTCAAAGTAAACTTTGTATCTCTATCTGAAACAATTGCCTTAGGTATCCCATGCAACTTAGCAATCTCCCTCATGTAAATTTATGCAATATTAGTTGCAGTATGAGTCATTTTTAAAGGGAAAAAATGAGCATCCTTTATCAATATATCAACCACTACCATGACTGAATCATGTTGTCTTATTGTCCTGGGAAATTTAGTTATAAAATCAATGGTTACCACTTCCCATTTCTTCTCTGGAATTGGTAATGGTTGTAGCAACCTCGTTGGGTGTCTATGCCCAGCCTTCACTCTCTGACATTCCATACATCTGGCAACGTAATCAGCAACATCTTTCTTCATCCCTAGCCTCTTCTCACTGCTGCAATTATTTTATGGTAATCGGGATGTCCGACATACATAACATTATGCATTTCTTTTAATACCAAACTCCTAATTTCTCCAGAACTAGGAAGATAAATTCTATTTTTATGCATACGTAACCATCATCCTTCATCTCATATTCTTTAATTTCCTATTTTACATTTTCTTTTTGTAATCTTTATTTTACCTGTAGGTAATGTTGATCTGTAACAACATGATCTAAAATTATTCTCTTTAAATATGATTGATGCATATTAATAAATGTAGCATGCATGAGATGTACTCTTCTACTAAGTGCATCAACAAATTTATTTTCTTTTCCTTTAATATGCTTGATGTCAAACTCATATTCACTTAAAAATTCCAACCATCTCGTTTTCCTGGAATTCAAAGTTGGTTGTTCAAAAAGATATTTCAGACCAATATGGTATGTTCTTAATTCAAATCTCTTCCACATGAGATAATGCCTCCACATATTCAATGTGTGAACAATGGCAGCGAGTTCCAAGTCATGTGTGGCATAGTTCCTCTCATGTTACTTAATCTTTCTAGAATCATAACCAATGACATGTACATTTTGAGTGAGGACTCGACTAAGTCCTTCCTTGCATGCATCTATACATACCACAAAACTTTCAATTGGGTTAGAAATATTTAAAACAGGTGCACTAGTAAGTAATTCTTTCGACAAATTAAAGTTATGTTCACACTCAATTGTCCCTTCAAATGTAATCCCCTTCTTTTGCAAAGAAGTGATGTCATGGAATGATGCAGTAAAGAGGCGACCACACTCTCGTCGCACTCTTATGCTCACAGGATCGTTCTCATTCATTCATGATCCGAAGTGGCTCTTTCGATTCCTCCGTGGAATCTATGCTAAAACCTAATCCACGGGTCCTTTCTTCTCCCGCGCGGCCTTCTGCACATGACCGTGACCTTTTCCCGATCTTAAATTTTGGGTTTCGGGATTTCGTGATCCCTGTCGTCAAGAGTTCCTGTCCTCTTGAATCCCTGATCTCCGATGAGAAATTTCATCGATCTGACTCTTCTCTCCTTAGCTCCTCCTGGCTATGCCCTGGTCCATGTGACCACTTTCCATAAGACTGCAGCCTTATATTCCTTCTCGTCGGGGTTTCGGACTTTCAAGTGCCAAAATGCACTTGTCCTTAGGATCTGCGATCCGCCGAATCCCGACGTGCTCCTTACGCACTAGCTCTCCTAGCTAGGCTCCTGGCCCATATGACCGTTATCCCTGTGACTGCAGTCTTACCTCTTCATCGGGGTTTCGATCTTTTCAATGCCTCAATGCATTGGCCCATGGGATTCTCGATTCCTCGAATCCTGACTCTCCGATATGCTGATAGCTGGCCCCTTAAACGACACTTCCCACTTCTCTGATATACTGACAGCTAGCCCCCACGATGGCACCTTCCTCCTTGTCGGGGTTTTGGACTTCGCGATTCCGAAATGCCCAAACTTCTTGTCACCAGGATTCCCGATATCCCGATGACCAAAATGTCGATAGACGACTTCCTGTCGGGACTTTCCCCGATGGCTTCGATCTATATCTATGTCGCCGTCCTCCCTCGATGGAATGGGTCCTGGTTAACTCTGGCGTTTGAGGACTACAGTGTCTGATTTTTTGCGATTAGCCAGGACTTGGGTTTTGGGCGTCGATTATCTGGGCTCTCTTGATTTACGACCTTTTAATGTTGCCTTCCTCTCGAACGGATGATTCAGATTATGCTGGGGTTTTTCACTGTGGACTTCCTCGATCTCCTATCCATGGGAATGTCGATATCCCGACTCCCAATGCCTCGATCTCCGTACGTGTCTCCACTAAGGAAAGTCGGTCGTTCCTTGCTATTTTCAAGACTTGAAGTGCTGATGTCTCGATTTTTACGACCTTAGGAACTTCGATTTCCCGAGCGTCGATATACCGACTCTCTTCAGATTTCTGACACCTGTCTTCCCAAACGGACGGCTCATATTATATCGGGGTTTTCACTATGGACTTCCCTGATCTCCTATCCATAGGAATGTCGATATCCCGACTCCCAATGCCTCGATCTCCGCCACGTGTCTCCACTAAAGGAAAGTCCAGATCGTTCCTTGCTATTTCAAGACTTGAAGTGTCTCGACTTTCTCGACCTAGAGAATTCCGATTTCTCGAGTGCCGCTATCCTGATGGCTATGCCTCTCGTAGGTATTTTACCTCTGCCTATGAGATTTTAACTCCCATGCAACTCCTGACAGATCTGATGGCTGTGGGGTATTTGGACCAAGATCTGACGGTCCAGATCTCTTCTTCTGCGCACACTCTAGAGACTAAAATCTGAGCATCTTCTCCCGATCCAACAGCTGACGGGATTCCGTGTGAACATCCGACGGTCTACAATCTCATCTTCTGTGTGCTTCTCCTGACGCCTTCCTGGACATAGAAACCAACGGTCCAGATCTCTTTCTCCAGCCGATCTGACGACTGCTGTGATCCCTCCTGAGATTGCACACTTTCTTCCTGGACTTGGAGGAATTCTGATTCCTCAAAGGCCTCAACCTTTGTCCTCCTTTTCCTCTGCGAACTCCTCAACCCTGAGCTTCGCTTGTGTTCTCCACGACGTTGTTCCTCCTGAGCTTTTCTCCCTCCGAATCCTCAAGGGATTCCGGCGTCTGCGCCTGTGCAGAGTCTTCACGCACACACAGTTTTGTCTCTCCTGAGCTTCTTAACACTCAGACCCCTATGGGATTTTATCTTTCTTCCCTTCTCCCTTAGATGGAGAAATATGGATGCCCTCCTGGCTATCCTTCTGCTCAAGCAACTTCTTGCTGAGTCTGCAAGGTGTTCAGCAACCCTGTGAAGATCCCTCTATGGATTCTTCCCTCAATTACAGAACTCAAAGAATTATCTTCTCTTCTATGTCTGTCTACACACTTACTCGATTCCCACCTGGCAGAGTATCCTCTCCTTTCACTCGCTCAATGCCCACCTGGTAGAGCTCTCAGAATCCTCAGTGATTTTGTTTCCTTTTGAACTCACAACAAAGTTCTTTTCCCTTTGTGCCTACCTGCACAATGTCTCTATGCCCACCTGGCAGAGTGTCTTCTTCATAGAACGTTCAGCAGTTATGTCCTCTTGTGCACCTATGCACCCGCTCAATGCCCACCTGGCAGAGCTCTCAGAATCCTCAGCGATTTTTTTCCTTCCCTGAACTTCTCAACATAAGTCTTCCCTTGTGCACCCCTTGCACCTGCTCAATGCCCACCTGGTAGAGCTCCATAGAATCCCCAGTGATTCTGATTCTTCTTCCTGAACTCACAATAGAGTTCTATCTTTGTGCTCTCCTTGCATTGGCTCAATGCCCACCTGGAAGAGCTTCACAGAACTCCTCAGAGATTATGTTTCTTCTTTCTGAACTCACAACAGAGTTCCTCCAACTGCACCTTGTGTCTGTGCTCAATGCCCAATTGGCAGAGCTTTACAGAACTCATAGCTAAGTTCTGTCTGCAACTGTGTCTCTCATACACAGCCTTGCCTACAAGGTATTTAGTAACCTTGAGGTCTTCCCTTGAGTTATTGATTCCAGTTCTTGTGCCGCATTACGTCTTTGTCTGAACCCGCAGAATTCAGAAATGCATCCTCTGTGCACGGCTATCAAAACCCGCAGTGTTCTGTCACACCCTCCTGGTGTGAAGCCTCAAAGACCTTCACCTAAAATCAGACACCCTTCTGCAAATGAAAACCTACAGTATACATCTACAGCATATAAGAACACTCACAGACATTCATTCAACACAGAATACATGCAGGAAAAACTGCTTCTGTTTATATTAAAATGGCAAACTCCTGTTTATACAAAGTGTTCCTGAGCACGGCCTGTAACAAGGTCCCTGATCTTCCCTTCTGCTCTCTACTCGCAGATTCTCTACTCTTCTATCTCTCCCTCGACTAACTACCAAAGAGATACTCCTCCTCTCTTTTACTTGAGGGGGCTCTTAGAGCGCTTTCCTCCAATCTACCTACCCTATTCAATTACATTGAATGGGTTGTCTATTCCACTATCCGGATCTAGATCTCATCCATACAAACATTAATGGTAGATCTTATCTACAGCCTGCACAAAGGAACGGCTCTATGGCTCACCAGCCTACAACATTTAATTACATTCAATTCAGATTTAAATGAGGTTGCGCCTCTCTCTTCAACGCGTGATTTGAATTCGCTGGCGTGGTTGGATGGCTAGCTGGTTGACGTGGAGAGATGCTCCTGCATCATGGAAAATCTTAGAGAACCTTGCTATAAAATTTTTTTAGTAACCATCTAATCTCATAAAATATCTAACTTTTGAAACATTATTGGGTGTTGGCCATCCTCTAATGGCTTCAATCTTCTCTGGATCTATTGATTTACCTTGTTTTGAAATAATATGTCCCAAGTAATGGATCTGTTATTGGTAAAAAGAACACTTACTAATCTTGGAATACAACTAATGTTCCATCAACACTTGCAATACCAATCTAAGGTGATGTTCATGCTCTTCCTTTGACTTAGAATAGATAAGTATGTCATCTAGGAATATTATGACAAACTTATCCAAATAATTTCTAAATATATCATTCATTAAGCACATAAATACAACTGGTGCATTAGATAGTCCAAATGGCACCACTGCAAATTCATAATGTCCATACCTGGTTATGAAGGATGTCTTATTGATGTCTTCTTCCTTGATTCTTACATGATGGTATCCTGATCTCAAGTCTATCTTTGAAAATATCTTTTCCCCTCTTAGCTGATCAAATAGGTCATAAATTCTTGGTAGAGGGTATTTTTTCTTTATCATGGCTTTATTCAACTGTCTAAAGTCGATACATAACCTCAATGTTCCATCCTTATTTTTTACAAAGAGTACTAGTGCTCCCCAAGGTGAAACACTTGGACGTATGTACCCTTTCTTCAACAATTCTTCCAACTGCATTTGTAATTCTTTTAATTTGTGTGTACTCATTATGTAAGGTGGATGTGATAGCGGGGCAGCTCCTAGAAATAAATGAATAAATAAATCTATCTCCCTCTTTGGTGGAAACCCTAGTATTTCTTGAAATACATATTCAAACTCTTGTCGTACCAAAAAATCTTCAAGGCTTGGCCCCTTTGTCTTTTCTGGATCCTCCACATGGGCTGCATATAATTGACATCCTTAGCATACGACTCAAGTTTATTTTTATTTGGTCTATTTCTATTGAAAGGAGGTTTGAATCCTTTCTATTTCTGATTAGACTTCTCCTTCTTCTTATCCTTCCAATATTTCTACAAAGACTCTCAGCCCTTTCCTTGCTCATATAGGTACTTAGCCTTCCTGATGGTCTCAGTCAAAGTCCTCGGTTCATCATATGGAATATTATCTTTATAAAAGGATGTAAGTCCACTTAAAAACCTTTGTATTTTCACTTTCTCATATTTTATAAACACCACATACTTTAGCAATACCATGAACTTATTTCCATACTCTGCCATGGTCATGCTTCCTAGCCTGAGTTCAAAGAAATCCTGCATTTTCTTGACATAAAAGTGCTCGGAAAGGTACTCCTTCTGAAAATATTTCTTGAACTTCTTCCAAGTGATCCTACTCTCATTAATGTTCTCAACTTGCTTTAGATGATCCTACATCATAAAATCTTTCCCATGTAAATGGTAAGTGGCAATTATGGATTCTAGGTTTGATGAGTAGTTATGCAATTGAAAATACCTCTTGATTCCAAGAAACCGTGCTTCAACATCATATTCCCTTTCTCTTTCACCATCAAAGGGTGGTGGCTTAAGCTTCCTCGGCTCTTCTTGAAAACTGTGCAATTCATGTATTCTTATTTGATTCCTAATAGGAGACACTTCTGGGCTGCTTATGGAATATTTCAATGCATAAAATTTCCTTGTTGAGTGAGGTGAGTGATATCTATGAGTTATTCTATCACTTATTGAATAATTATCTCTAATGTAGTTATCTCTTCTTTCACGATATCTTCCCTCTTCCTCCCGTCTTGATTTTGATCCATTCTTTATTTTCCTCTGCAATTGATTTAAGCTTTGAACTACTTGAGAATTTATCTGATTTTTTCTCTCATCAATATCTCATTGTCTGCTTTGTAACTTTGCTTCTCATAGTCTTCTTTGTAACTTTGCTTCTCATAGTCTCTAATAAGGTTTCCTACTCCCCTCTACTCCTTTGCCCGTTTGATTCTATCTTTGTATTACCAACATTGATATCTTTCCCTTTGGCCTCTTTATCATGATTGTAATATCCCTCTCATTCTTCCATTTCTTGAATATGCACTCTTATACTAAACTGATATGTTTATACCCCCTAATTCCACAAAATGTGCAAGCAACCATTTTGTTAGAATTATGCATATTATAAAAAAAAATCCAAACAATGCTACAGGTCCTTTTTCTACTCAATTCATGAAGAAATATATTATCATTCTCCAAAATTATAACAATTCAATGTTATTCTCCTCTGAATCATATTTCCAATGACTGTACTCTTTCACCACTATGATATCTGAGTTGAAAGTTATGGCTTCCTGAAAAATTTGCTTTCACCCTTTTTTTTTTGTTTTGCAACAGGATCTTGTTGAATTATTCCACAACCCCTTTAAATTGGTACATAATTCAAATTATGCACATGCGCTTCCTTCAATCCACTTTCCTTGTGACTGCGGGATCGAATCCATGGGCTTATCTACTCTGAGCGATGTTCCTTTATCTCTTTACTTTTTATTCTCTACACACGACCTCATTCAAAAAGGTATGCGGGTTTGTTTACTTCTAGGCCCTTCATGTCTCTAATCAACCCCTTTACATTATCATGAGGCCGACACTTGGAATCAATCCCTCCAGACTTCGACCTTCGATTATTCTCCCTCTGCGATCTTCCAACCTTTCTAGAGTAAACTTCATCGAAGTATTGATATCATCTCCATTAGTAGATTGGACGGTTGAGATTTAATCTCTTATGGGATGGACGATCCCAGATTCTCTCGAGACTTCACCGAAATCAATAATCACGAATTAACCTGGTGTTGAGATGGATAGTCCATATTTATTTTGGGACTTCAGCACTCTGGGACTCCGAGATAATACAGTTCTCAAGTCATTCAACTTCCTCAGAATTACACCTCCGAAGTGGTCATAAAATGACGATGACCTATTACCATTGGTTAACACCTCCCCTTACATTATCCTTCCACCAGGTTAATCCAATGGCTATGAATTAATGAGATGGACAGTCCCTATTCACTTCGAGTCTTTGGCACTTTGAGACTCTGAGATATCACAACTCCCCATAGTTATACCTATCTAAGTGGTCATAAAGTGTAGGTGACTGGTGGTTTTCGGTTAACATTCTCGTTTACCCTGTCCTCCCACTACTTGATCGAACAATTAGGAAGGATCGTACCAGATATTAATCTACAGTTGTCAAGACTTTGACACTCCAGGACTCCGGGATATTACAACTCCTTAGTTGTTCAACTCCCCTAGATTTATACCTGTCGAAGTACTTATGCCATACTTCCACTACTTTATCCAACAGTTGACAAAATTCCCAAAGGGATTTTTTATTGACGATCTACGTAAATTCGCTACTTCGGCCTTCGAAACTTTCGCTAACATAGATATGGACGTTTCGGGAGGCTATAACCCCGGAGATGACATGGCCTACTGATGTCACCTATGGTGATGTGGATCCATGGTATGTGTGCCATGTGTCACTTAGAAATGGACACATTGGGGTCCAAAAGGCCTTGAATTCATTTGACATGTATCCCTATATGGTACCCCTACCACGTGGCATGAGACACGTCATCCCCCAAATAGACGCTCCACATTCATTCACTCTAGATCTGATAGCCTATGTGATTTCACAACTACGTCTTTACACTTCGTGGATTTTCCCAATATCCAGTAATCACCGAAGTGGTGAAGTTCCAGATTCCCTAAACTTCTCTATCTGTGTACTTCTGATCTAATGGTTCACATTATTCTTGAACTTCCTATCATATCGAATGGTTGGCAGGACTTCCCAACTTCGGCCTTTTGGATTTCTAGGACTCAAAATTATTTACATCCATAGGGTCAACGTTGGATGACCACATTCAATGAATAAGATTTCTCCCAAGCTTCCTATCAGATCGGATGACCGACAGGGATTTCATGACTTTGACTTTTCATGTTTCTTCCTTGTCTCTAATAATTGTTGAAGTGGCGAAGTTCTAGATTTTTCTATCTCTTGCTTGGCTTTGATCAATGACTGATGATCAATCAATTCAATATGACAATTTTGATTTCTCCCAAAATTCAAAAGGGAACGATCAATATTCTACAATCCTTTACAAAGGATCTATGTCTGCACGACGCTCTGGCTTCTACGTGATCTCTACAACGTTATCTCTCATGAGCTTTAAGATTTCAAGGACATATTCATTCTTAACCATAATACCATGTTCAACAGTTTTGGACCATACTAGCTCGTTGTTTCAAACAGAAGCTATGATACCAATATATAACGTACCCATCCACCCCCAGGCCAAGCTACGTTACCTCAAAACTCTCTTTTGAACTAATTTTGAATTCTGATAAATTTTTAAATAATAAAGATGCATGAAATATTCACATGCAGAGATCAATATTCATGCTACATTATAAAGAATGTTTAAACCTGCCATGCATAGCAATAACCATCAATCATGCACATCAAAATGCACAACTCAAAGAAATTAATCAATACACAATAGAAATAAATGTATAAGCAGAGAAACACATGATAGAGAGCAATTATATTTAATGAAATGAATCACCAATTGGTTGCAGACCAAGGACGTTCCACCCAAACGTAGACATTTTTGTTCCAATTATCAACAACAATGTCACCCCCGAGCCAGGGCTATGAATCCACAAGGACAGTTCCAGAGTGTCACTCAACTTTCCAAACCAGTCAGTACTCAAGCTCTCACCGGCTACTCATCACACACAACAATCCATAGTACATCAACTCTCTTCTACCCAGCCTGCACAACCCAAAAGAATGGACCCCCTTCTCTGCCACATAGTCCCTTAGGTTGTCCACCTCCTTCTAGGGCTCCAGTGCATCTGGTCAAGATATCCATGCTAGGACTCTCAGGATTCACATATGTGGGAAAAACTTAACACATGTCAATGCATCTTAGACATGGAAGCATTAATTCATGGATGGAATACACCAATAGTCATTACTACCAACAAAACCATGGCTCCTCTCCATAATTTATTTTTCTTTCCCAAGCCAATATCAAAATGAATGAGGAATGAAGAGTGGGTGAAAGAACAAATGGAGGGAGAAAATAATGAACAATGTGAACAATGAATAATGAGTGAGTGAGTCAACCCCCAAAAAGACCACAAATGGGTTTATGTATTTCTTAGAATTAAAGAACCACATGGCCTTCCCCCAAAAAGCTCATGTAATTGATATTCTCCATTAAAACAAAAATGGGTAAACAAAAATATAAAATAAACTTAGCCCCTCAAGCCCCCTCTCTTGTGGAATCATATCCCACTATAAATCTTGTCCTCATCCGTCTAGCAGCCATTGATGTATTTATTATTAATAATGGTCAAAAAATTACATTTCCTAGGCACACTTGTCTCTTTTAATTGTTTGGGCACCGTGGCCTTTCATAAATTAACAAAACACATTATTTAATATGGGGCTCAAAACCGGGATATTACAAGAAATTTTTGCATCCCACACTCTGATACCAAGTTTTAAAACAAGGAGCGTTAACCAAGATCATACATGAGCTTTAACTCCATATGCAAAACATAATAACAAACAAAAGAAGCAGAAATGAAAAAAAAATGGAAAGATTTGTTGTATATCTAATATATAATTACGAGAACTTTTGTATATACAATACTCTAGAAGGATCCCAACATTAAAGATGAGTGGTTGGGAAGTGCACCTACCAAGAAGTTAAGTCAAATATTCATAGTGATTAGATCACTAATCTAAGTGAAATTAACTACATGGTGTATGTACACCAACAAACACCAATGTTGAAACGCCTTGGAGATGAAATTGAAGAAGATCCCACAAAGATGCATTAAAATGAAAGAGCATGAGGCCTGCAACATTTGAAATCTCCAATCAAGAAGTATGACCAAAACTCTAAAGAATCAATCCAAGTTGTAACCTCAAAAAACATGGTTGAATTCTGAAGCAGAAAAGGATTGGTTGCAAAGGCACGAGAATGGTAAATATTGGCAACCACCACATAAATGCTTTAGAAAAATAGGTGTTGGTGAAGAACCAAAACAAAGGCTTCAAACATAAGCAAACATCATTAACCATAAAAAGAGCAATGAGGCTTGTGCATGCTGAAAATTCTAAACATAAAGTATGATCGAAACTCTAAAGAGGTCCAAGTAACCCCAAGCTATCAACACCATCAAAGGTCCATGTAGAAATCCAAATTTCAAACTTCTCAAGAAAATATATTGATCACTTGAAATGAGTCCCGAATCATAAAATCTCATGAGGTACTCACGTACAATCAACAAAAAACTTCATTAAATGAGTGTCCTTATGCTCTCCAATCCATCTCATTGGAGTGCATGGATCAATAGTCGTTGTAACCGTCAAGTCAAAATAGGAATCGATGCTTGATTCGAGGGACACTCTTAAAAATTAGTAGTTGATTTTGAACAAAATGGTGAAGCATGAAGAATCACCCAAGGAATAATTGCACTCCATCCCCCACAATGATGAACTAGATGGTTGTAGATGATGGCAATGGATGTCAAAAATGATGGAAAAATATGGAGGTGCTAATTGAACGTGCCATCATCAATGTTGAACAACCATGCAAAAAACACTCTAAAGTGACAATATCCAAGTCCTACAAAACAAGGTTGGTCATGGAGATAAACGCTTGGTGACACTCTAATAATGTTTGCATGAGGGGCCCAAAATCCACTACTCAAGGTGCAACTATAGAGGTACCAAAAATAATGGCCATCTTGGACAAAAATCCTTGTTATGGGTCCCAACAAACAAGGCAATGTTAGGTACCCATGTACAATTGAGAAATCAATTCTCTTAATTTATCCATCCCTTGAGAAAATAAGAACCTCAAAGAGGCATCAAATGTGGCAAGCAACTAACCATTGGAAAGAGAGAAGGATGTTCTTCTCAATACCTCAAATAAGACAAAAATGGATGCTTCATTGAAGAATTATGGGAAAAAAAACATTGATGACCTCCAAAATACAAAATCCATACATGAAAATGAAGGTTTAAAACCAAGGTTGGTAAAGACCCTAAATCTAGAAAGCCCAGGTATAAAAATCCTAGTGACACAAAGAGGAGTCATATCTGAATGCAAGAAGACCAGATCTAAACCATGTGCTCCAAGGTTGCATGTAGAATGCTAAGGCGAGCACATAATTCTAAATCCACAATACACAGATCCACCAAAAATCACATGCACTGATAAGAGCTCCAATCATGAATGCTAAGCGAATTGAAAAGTCCAATAATCCACCTTGAAGAGCTAAAAGTTGGGGCCATTAACTCCCATTTGCACAAAATGATTAAAGTCTTAGTTGGTGTCTCAAATCCGATCAATGATTTTCCAACAAACAAATGACTCTAAGGAACCATGACATGCAAGAGGGTTGGCTAGGTTTCAAACTTGGATCTCCTTAGAAACCCCAAATTCTATGAAGAAAAATAAACCCCCACTCTCATCGGTGAAATGAAGTCCATCAAAAGTTGTGTGGAATCAGGTTTCGGGTTTGAAGAACCACTGAAATTTTATCGCACGCAGGGAATATAGAGTGAAGCCATTGTTGTTGTAGATGCCATTTCTAGGGAATAGTGGTTGAGCGGCTTAATCTATAAGAGAGGGTGTAAAGATTAAGAGAAAATACGACTCTTTGCTTAACAATTTATCATTTTAGACAAAAAGTCGAACTGGCTAGAATCCCCAAACCCCACGCAATCGCCAAAGAGGAGGTGACCACCAACATAAAAAATAATCTAACCACATCGACGGTGACGGTAGCCAAGGATAACATCGACGGTGATGGTAGCCAAGGATAAGATGCCTCGTCCCACCACTAATGAAAACAACAACTAAGCAATGTAGAAATCTCTATGTCCTTCACTCTGATACCATGTTTGAAAACAAGGAGAATTAACCAGGATCATACACGATCTTAAACTCCATACACAAAACATAACAACAATACAAGAAGTAGAAATTACCAAAGACTAAATCTGATGCATATAGGAGGTTGTGTGATTACAAAGAGAGAACTTGTATTTATAATAAACAAGGAGGAGCCTAGCATTAAAGATGGTTGGTTGGGAAATGAACAATTAAATCAAATTTGCATAATGATCTAATCATTGACCTAAGTAAACTTAACCACATGGTGTACACCAACAAAATGGTGTCCTATTTTCCAAAATTTGATTTTAACAAATCCATTGCAACTTCCAAACTCTCTTCATCAACATTGGCATTCATCTTCTATTATGGATTGTAAGAGAAAGGAGGTATTTCAGCATTCAAAGATTTGTAAATAAGGAAACCAAACAAAATTTATACATAAGGCAAGTTACAACAACAATTGTATGGAGTTTCTTATCTCCAAGAGTGTTCAATGGAACATTGGTCGTCAACATAAAAACACTAGTGAAAAGGTGGTTGTGAATCACGATACAATAACAAGTGCATGATAGGGCCATGAAAAAAATGGATGCATGAACAACCTGAATATATTAATTTCAAATCTCTCCAAGTAAATGCATTTTGCAATGGTTAAATTTACATAAAATGGTCATCATAGATATACATGTGTAGGTAATATGGTTAATGGTTATGGATAGGTTGAGTTATATCTCTTATGTCGGATAGTAAAGTTATGTGCATGTTCTTTAAGTCAAGATCATTATTTGACTTTAATTTTCACAAGATTTAATTGTTATTTAGGCATGCTATTATGGATGTGGCTGTGAGTTGGGTGAATATCTCACAATATATAGGGATCTAGTTGGAATAATGAAGCATTCGTGTTAAGTCTATTTGTACTAAAATTAACTAAGGAATCATGAACTTAAGTTCAAAAATTTGAAGTCTTCTATTAAGGCAATGTTAGAGATTATGCAATTTTGAAGGGATCTAAGGAGCTTTGTCATAACGTCTTCTTCAAAACTACCAAATGTAGATATTAGATAAGAAATCTAAATTAATTTTCATCACTAAGAATAAGCCTTCATATTTTATTTCCTTAAAGAGATAGCAGATTCAAATAGCATGAGTTTTTCACGTAACACTGACAAGATTACCAGGCTTTTGAACAAGGAATTTGAGACAAAAAAAAATTATGCAATTCACAACCACTAGAAATTCCTTTTGAAGGAGGGAGGGGCAAATTATATATCGTTGTATAAACTCATGCAAACACAAAAAATAATCACAAGATGAGTTGCAACTCATAAATCTTAATTGCATGCATTCCTTCAAGAAGGACATATAAATACACATAAAACAATATATAGGTTTACTAATAATACATCTTTACAAATAAGCTCTTCTAGAGATTTCTACAAGAAGCTACATATAATCAATTTTTAGACTCGTCTAGAACTCTATACAACTAGCAGGAGTAATAATATTCTAACACTTCCCCTTAATTACTACCACTAAATTTTTTGATGTTTACAACACTTAAATTTTGTCTATGAAACTCAAACATTTATTTTTCCAATAGATTTGTAAATATGTCAACCAAATGGTATTTTGATTTACAATATTCCAAGTAGTTTTCTCCATTGTTTACAAACTTTCTAGTGAAATGCTATCTAGTATAAATATGTTTGGTTTTTTTTATATGAAAGACATGGTTTTTTGACAATGCTATTATTCAGTTTTTGTCACAATGCATTAGATTTTATCCTTATTTTCCTTGTTGGAGATCACCCAATACTCTGTGTAACCAAACTTCTTGACAAGATGATGTTCTTTTTTTCTACATACTCAATGTTGACTAATGATATTGTCACAGTGGGATGCTTCTTGGATGCCCATGAAATCACACCTGAACAAAGATGGAAGACATATCTTGAAATATTGTTCATGTCATCAATACTACCTACAAAATCACCATCGATATATCAAATCAAGAAATAATTACTAGTGTTGGAATATAATATATCATATCTTGTTTTTCTAACAATATATCTCATAATTAATTTTCCAACTTGCCAATGTGAATCTTTTGGAGACTTCATGAACCTGGAAATCAAAATGAAAACATGCGTAATGTTTGGACTAATGGAAGTGAGATACATGAGGCTACCAACCAATCTCTTGAATATATTTGGATCTATATTGGGTCCTATATCCTCTTTGTTGAGATTTGTCCCTGTTATTATTGGATTTGGTGCTAGTTTAAAATTCAATATCCTAAACCTCTTCAACATGTCCATGGAATACCTTGCTTGAAACACAAAAATTCTTGAATTTGAGTGGAGAAATTTAATACCAAGGAAATATCTGGTTAATCCCAAATTACTCATTCAAATTCTTGTTTCATGGCTGATTTAAACTTGTATACTAACATATTTCATCTAAATATCATATCATAAACATATAAACAAACAATCAATACTTGACCTTGATCCATCACCTTTGTATGCAATGTGGGATCGATGTTGCTTCTGCTAAATCCATTACAGATCATATATGAATCAATATTGTTGTACCAAGATCTGGGAGCTTGTTTGAGTCCATAGAAATATTTCATCAATATGGAGACTTTATCTTTATGTTTTTTTATCGCATATCCTAGTGGTTGCTCCACATATACTTCTTCTTCTAAAATACCATTTAAGAATGTTGTCTTTACATCCATTGATAAAATTTCCACATGTTTTAATCTTATATGGCTAAGACAACTCTAACTGTATATAACCTTGCAATGGGTGCAAATGTCACACCATAATATACTCCACGTTGTTTTGTAAAACCTTTTGCTACCAATCTGGCCTCATACTTTTCAACTTCTCGTTTCTCATTAAACTTGTCTTTGTAAACCCATTTTACACCAATGCAATATTTACCTTCTAGTAATTCTACTAGATCCCATGTATCATTCTTCTCTATGGAATCCATTTCTTCGTCCATTCCTTTGAACCAATTTTCTTCTTTAATTGCTTCTTCAAAATGTGGGTTAACAAGTAAACAATGAAAAATTTGAAAGCACGTCTAGATCTTCATAGATTTCTCTCAAATTTCTTGTCTTTCTAGATATTAGAGAAGTGATTGTAGGATCAAATTCACTAATTGAATGAGAAGTAGGAATAGACTGGGTTGTTGGTCTAGATGAATCCACCTAAATGGAATTTCTTGGAGTTCTTGTTGGAGTATCTTTGACTGGTGATTTGGTTTGAAAACCTTGCTATCCACCTTGTGCAATATGATCTTTTGCTTCATCTTTTTTGTGAGGTATTTTTTATCCAACATACATAGTATTTTCTATGCTTCCATAAAATCGTTCATCTTCCTTGAATTCAACATCCCTGATAATTATCACCTTCTTGGTCACTGGATTATACAATTTATATGGCTTGGACTGATCAATGTACCCAACAAAGATGAGCGTTTCACTTCTACCATCTAGCTTTCTTCTCAACTCTTTAGGCACATGAGCATATTCTAGAAAACCAAATACCATGAAGTGTGCTACACTGCAACTCATACCTGTCCCTACTTCTAGTGGAACTTTGTTCTTCACACTTTTAGTAGGAGATCTATTCAAAAAATAAACAAAGAAATTTATTGATTCTCCCCAAAAAATCATTTGATAATTGTTTTTCTTTTAGTATGCTTCTAGCGATATTCATAATGGTTATTTTTTTCCTTTCAGCTACACCATTTTTTTGAGGTGTATAACTTGTTGTAAACTGTCTTTTGAACCCATGAATCTTGCAAAAATCATGAAAATCATTGGAAACACATTCACCTCCTCTGTATGATCTTATGATAACCACTTTGTTTCTCCATAATTTCCTTGAATTATCTGAAATTGTCAAAGGTTTTGGATTTATTTGCAAGAAAATACACCCAAGTATTTAAATTGTAATCATCTATGAAGGTTACGAAGTAGTGACTTCCTCCTAGTGACTAGGTTTGTATTGGGCCACAAATATATGTATGACCCAACTCCAATGGTTCATTTTCTCTATAAGACACCCTTTTAGGAAAATTGTCCCTATACTGCTTTGCTAGAATGCAACTCTTAGATGAACTAGATGGATATTGAATGAGAGGAAAACCTTTAATGATGTTTTCTTGCTATACTAGTTTTATACCATGAAAACGTAGATGACCAAATCTGAAATTCCACTACCAAAAATCATCCAAACATGCTTCCTTTTGAGCAAATGAGGCATCATGTCTATCACATTTTATGGAAAGATGATACATTCTATTCTTCGTCATATTCACCCTAGAAATAAACATCTTAGTTGGAAGTTTATCATATATGATACAACAATTTCCCTTAAATATTGCATTGTACCCCTTTTTAGTAAGTTGTCCAACACTAATGATATTATGTTTCAAAGTTGGGGCATAGTACACATATGGTATGTGCCTTTTATTACCTTGTTTGGTCGAGATGTTGACCATTCATTTTCCCATAACTTTCAGAATATTGTCTAACCCCAACTTGACATCAGTCCCTATTGAATCATCTATATTTGAAATTAAGATTTTGTTTCCTGTCATATGATTTCTACACCCACTATATATAATCCAAATATCATTAGAAGTATATTGAGAAGCATTACAAGTAAGGAATAACAATTCTTCATAGTTCTTAGAGGTTTCAGAATAATTTGCATCATGTGTGCTAAGTTCATCCTTCTTCTTCCAACATTCATGTGCATAATAACCAAGATTGTTATAGTAAAACCATTTAATTTTGGATTTTTTATACCTATGATTTGGCTGTGATATTTTTGTGTTGCTTCCCCTTAAGTTATGAGGATTTCGATCTGGTCTCTTTTCTTTTTCTGAACTATCTCTTTTGTTTTTTCTTCTATTGCTCCTACCTCTGCCTCTTGACATTGATTCTCATCTACATATTGAGATAAAAACCTGAGATCTAAATGTATCTTCCAAATAATCATCATATATGTTCATTATGGATTCATGGGATAGAAAGGATCCCAACAACTCATCTACTAATGGTTATGTCAAGTCCTTAGACTCTTTAATGGTTACAACCACTGCATAAAACATTTTAGGAAAGGTTCTAAGAACCTTCTCTACCATGTTCTCATCTGGAAGTTCTTCGCCACTCATCCTTAATTGATTTACAATGTTATTAACTTGGGTCATGTACTAGTCTACTAACTATGACTCCCTAATATTCAAATTCTCAAAATTCATTCTTAATGTCTGCAAATTGACTAACTTTACCCCGGTAATTCCCTTATAATTGGTCACTAAGATGTCCCACGATGTCTTTGAGAATTTTGTTGCTGAGATATTAGGAAATATACTTTCATCCAAGCCATTTTGGATGAGACAAAGTGTTTTTTCATTATTCTTGCTGCTATCTCTAAGATCATCTTTTTGAGCATTTGTAAAGGCTTTCTTAGCTACCTAATCAATTGGTTTTATATAGACATGAACTTCAAGATCCAAAACATCATAAAAATGTGATATTGTCCTCATTTTGATTTCCCAAACTTTGTAATTATTCCCTGTGAGAATTAGGATTTGTGGTTGTGCAAGGCTACTACTTGAAGCTATATTTTTTTCTAAAGTGTTCCCTTCTCAAAAAAAAAGAAGTGAATTATATATATATATATATATATATATATATGAAGACTCGCAACCAAACTAACAATATATATTACATTCCCTTTATAGAAATACACAAGATATATATGCTCTATTATGAAAAAATATACCATCTGCATTTAACAAAACACCATATTTATTCCATATAAATTTTAATTTTAATTGAAATCCTAAATAGAAACCCTCAGAGATATGTTTGTGTGCACGATCTCATCAACTAGTGGTGTGGACTGAAATCAGATGTCCATCTGCATGATCAACCACATTATTCATGCATAAACCCTGGAAAATTATCGCAGAAATATTTTCTCTCAAAACCAGTTGAGATTTCTCTAGACGATGATAGTGAAGGGAACAAAAATGGTGATGGGTAGGGTTTACAATGAGAATGGGGGATGTTCCTCCAATGAGGGACAACTCTTTCTTTAGTGGAAAACTTCAATCCTTCAATGGTGGCTCTTTCATGCGCTCTGATACCAATTTGAAGGAGGGAGGGGTGAATTATCTACAACTACAGTTGTATAAACTCATGCAAACACAAAAATAAACCATAAAATGAGCTATAACTCATAAATATCGATTGCATGAATTGCTTCAAGAACGAGATATAAATACACATAATAAATATATAGGTTTACTAATAATAGATCTTGACAACTCATCTCTTATAGATCTTTCTACAAGAATCTATATCTAATCAACCTCTAGACTCTTCTAGAATATCTACTATTAGGGGGAGTAATAATATTCTAACACCTTTGCCTTTGGGTGTTTCCTTTATCACGCATGAAAATACCACACATATTGAGTTACTCATATGTATCATGAAGTATAGCATTAACTTTACTAGTTCTTACAAGAGATAATGGAGCATTTCCAACAACCCATTCGACTACATAAATGTCAATGGTTTCTCACCAACACTCTTCACAAATTCCATCAACCAATTTAAGTAAAATTTTCTCAACATACAATTGATTTAAGTGTGAGTACAATTGATAAATCGATTTAAATATGATTACCTCAACGGACAATTGATTTAAGTATGTGGGAATGGTGTTTTCATTTATCAACCCACCATCCTTGTAAAGGAATATTAGTGTTTCTTGTCTTTCCACTAAAGCCAGGGATGATTTTAGGGGCTAAATTTCGCTCATGGGCTAATTTTCCATGGTTTTTCTAAAAAAGAGATTCGCTATTTTAAAAATGATTCGCCCAAATTCTATAGGATACAATTATTTTACCTTAAAAATCGTCAAAATTTTATAAAAATTATATAAAATCCTTAGAAATTTGGATATTTTTACAAAACTATCACCAAACATTTATAGTTGGCATATGAAGGATTAGTAAGATTCGCCAAGGTTTCTACATTTTAAAATAAATTTCCATCCTTAAAATCATCCCTGACTAGAGCCCACGTATAATAGTTGTTGTGGTTAATGTAGATTTGTAATTGGAATAGATCGATCCTGCAACCTCCAGTTCTTTAACATATTTTTTAGCGGCCTCTTTCACTCAACATTTCTCATGTACACAATTGAAAGGCTTTTTTTATTCCCTACACAGGCTCCAAGTGTAAAGTACCCGACCACCGACCCTTGCCCGAGTAACACTACCTAAACAACCTTAAACTTTTATTTACTGCTCTGATACCAATTTGTAACGTACCCAACCACCGACCCGTGCTGAGTAACGCTACCTAAAGAACCTTAAATTTTTCTTTACTCGTCGAATACCATTCCCATGACATTACCAGCCTTAATAGTAGGCCAGTCCATGCCACCGAGTAACTTGCGGAAATAATCACATATAAAGCTTAACCGGAATATAGAGATAGCATATGGTATTCACATTTATAAATATATGTCTATCTAATTAAATTAAAAAGACTAACGTACTCTACTCATACACATATTCATGCGGAAGCAACATTTAACC
>SNQJ01S0031826.1:64844-78215 GCA_010110895.2 Picea sitchensis
ACTTACCACTCACCCATACCACCTCCTTCTACCACTTACACCTGTCCTCCATTCATTGCCATCTCGAATCCTCCCACTACCCTTCTCGCTTCCCAACATTTGTCTCCCGTGTCACCTCCACCTGTGTTGTTTTCCCCACTTCGCCCTGCCACCGTAGCCTCCCCTTCTACCACCGCACCCTTTCCCTCTGCCACATCACCTTTGCGCCTTCACTCCTCCCTTACACATCATCGCCATGTGCCTTATCTTACGGAAGTTTTCCTCATCACCCCACCATGTTCATTTCTCTCTCTGCCACATCATCACATAGACATTATGTAGCGCTATGGAGCTACAGAACTATCTTATGTGTATATGCTATCAGCACTAATGGAGCCAAGATTGTGTCTGATAGAGAAGACATCAGCATGAAGATTTACGCCTGATAGAAGCTACAAGCGTAGTCTAACAAAGAGACTCAAAGGCAATTCTGAGCTTGCATCTGATAGGGGAATGTGTGCACCAAAAATATTGCATGCACAGTCCGACTAAGAAGACACAGATGCAAATCATTCATTGGGTGTCCATGCCACACTCCTGGTAGTGATGATTTTTCTAAGTATATGTAGGAAGTTTTGAGTCATTGTAAAGGGTGGATGGTTGAGCTAGGCTCCCACATTGTAAAGTTTATTTATGAATATTTGGTTATGTATTTTTATTTGAGACTGTCGGATTAATAGAAGTTAGCTTCTTTCCATCTCTCTGTTCAGCTGTGTTGAAACACTCGGGTATGGATGATCCAATCGAGGATTGTTATGTTGTTATAATGTAGGCTTGATTATAGTTGCATCATGATTGGTTTTACTCAATTCCCTGTGTTTCATTTTCCCTCTTACACTAGATGGCTCGAGCATGGAAGATCCATTCAAGTCATTATGGTTGAAGGATGATGGAGGTTTGATCATTCTACTGCTACAACTGCGTCGTTTGGACATATTGTAGTGTCTAAAGCTTGAGCTCGAGAGATATTGAAAGGCCTGATGACCATAGTAGTCTCATTCACCTTTCTCATTAAGTATTCCCTGTGCTCACATTTAAACTCAATTTCCTGACTAAAGTTAGTTGTGGCCCTGATTTCCCTGTGCATTTTTGGCCTAGTTTTCTGAGTAAAAATGATATTATCTTGAGTCTGCGCCCATTTGAACTCTTTAAAAACATTCATCGTGACATATAAACTAATGGGTATTGGGATTACCTTCTCTTTGATTGGGAGGTGACTTCTAGTGCTAACATTTATGGCGTCGTTGTCGGGGAATGAATTGAATACATTTCCCTGGGTAGAATGAAAATGAACTCCTAATTTTGAAGCTGCATTAGATATCAGAACCTTTGAAGATTGCGCTTGCACCTGGAAACTCCATTGTTTCAGTGTGGCTGCCTCTGGCTACGGTTATAGCCCCCTGGGAAAACAAAATGATCATATCTGGTCTTTGATGGTGAAAAAATACCAGACACACTCATTTGACACATCATTCACCTGGCGACTCCATGGTTAAAGAATTGATTGGCGACTCCAATGGTTCAAAATGGATAAAATCTTGGCTCAAAGGTTTTCTCCCTTCAATTTTTCTATTGTTCCTGATTTTCCAAATGTTGTCCCTACTTTTGATGAGTGGGGTGATTTTTTGCCAAGATTTAGAGGACATAGAGATGAAGACCACGTTGACCATCTGCTTGAGTTTCATCAACTCATGCTTCGGTGGGGGATACATCATCAGGATGTCTTGATGAAAATGTTAAGGTTCTAATTAGAGTGAGATGCCCATGAGTGGTTTTACTCCTTGCCCCCTGCTAACATCTCTTCCCTAGAACAGTTTCATGCATCTTTTAACGCTCATTGTCAAAATTGTTATCCCTCTGAGTTAATTTGTCATAGTTGTTGTGAGGGATACAATGACTGTATTCAAGATATAGTTACTTGTTACATAGACTGTGAGGATGAGAGTGATGAATTGAATTAGAAATCAGTCCTTTCTCTTCCCTATTTGTCTGCATCAGAGGAAAGTTGTGTTTGTCGTACCAGTGAGGAAAGTGCAGAGATTGAGTCGGTTATGGAAACTGATTTTCCTTGCAACCCTTTTTCTAAAGAGCCTAAATATGAGAAGCCAATTTTTGACTCATATGATGACGTAGAGGATTCTCCAGTCCTTGGGGTAGAGGTTCTTAGTCGTTCCACTGAGGATGATGATGAAGATTCCATAGTTGTAGAGGCCTTGCATTCTACTCCTGATGTGTATGTTGTTTCAACCTTTGACAATTATTCAGATGAGGAGCACCAGAGCCTTGCATCACAATTTTTCGACCTGGGGAGCATCCAACCTATATATGATAGCTACGAATCATATTTTGAATTGGATATGCAGGATTTCGAAAAACATACAGCAGAGCCTTGTCCTCTTTTCATTAAAGAAAATTATCATGAGTAAATCAACCATCCTAGGCCTGTAGAAAACCAAGAGAAAAAATTTCCCACGGATCTTGTTTATGATGATTATGACTATGATCCTTGGGAGAGCCATGAAGAAGAAGAGGAGCAATAGAAGGGGCATTTTGGTTCCTGTCTTGAGCCTGTAAGTGAGCATCCATCGCCTGAGAACAGCCAGCCTACATTAGCTTCTCATCCACCTGTGCTTACCAGAGATATTCAGCCATGTGTGAGTAGCTGTGGAGAAGAGTAGGCTTTCTATCACAAATTTTCTGGATTCTTCCACTTATTCTATGAACCTATGGGGGGGTACATCCAACTGCATTTCCTCCATGATTTGAGGCCTCCAGGTCTGATGCCACCATTTCCATCTGGAGGAAAGCTGAAGAATTGATCTGGATTTTATGAGCGGAACGAAATGACTATAGATTATTAACAGGTGCTTAACACAAAATAATAGAGATACAGTAAAATTGGTTTTCTATTCAATAATGAAATAAGTTGAAACTATAAAATGCAACGGAAACAAGCTTGTTGGAATGGTGGCAGCTTATCTCTAAGAAGAGATGTGACGGTTGTGCTCATTCTCAAGAAGATGATTAAAATGAGGCTCTGAATGAATTTTTTACAATAAACAGGAATTCCAAAAACCCTAGACATCCAAAAACCTAACCCTAGGAGATGAAGCGCGAAAAGTCATGTGGGCCCCATTTGGGTAAGTTAGTACATCAACTTCTCGGGGTCGTAACTTTTGCATACGATCTTTGTTTTAGGCATATGATAGCTCGTTGGAAATGTATCATCGAGGAGATTCATTTTAGGGGAACAATCATGCATTTAGCTATCATTGAGAATCTCTATCCTGAAAAACCTTCATTTAGGCTCTCAAAATGGCCCCGGAAGTTAAAAACTGCTAAAAATAGTAAATTTTCAAAAAAATGTTTTGAGCTAGTTGGAAGAGGTAGGTGGCCACCAATATCCACCTGGATAAATCATCCCTCTTTAGGAAGAAATTATCTTGATTGCGTTGAGTTCCACCATCAGATGAGGAAATGTCTGTTGAATTTGTCTCCGGGTGAGTCACTTGCCTTGGTGCAGGAGTTGCCCTACTTTGACGACTCGATAAATATGGATCCTTTGTTGTCGAGTGCCCTTGATATGTGTGTACACAATATTATCGTTGTATTCCTATTGTATGGAGTCAGGTTTGAGCTCTGTTGGTGTCAGCTGCTCTGCTACATCTGAGGTGTCCAATAATGGTGGGAAATAAGGCAGAAGGAGGTCCACGTTGAACACTAGGTGCGGGCCAAGGAAAGGAGAAAAGTTAAGCTCAAAAGCATTATCCCCCATGGCCTTGGTGATGGTGTATGACCCATAACAGAGTAGGCAAAGCTTCTGATGGGGTCCTGTAAGGCATTCGTTCTACAAGTGCAACCAAACTTTGTCACCCACCTAAAACTTATGTGGCACCCGATGTTGATCATGGAGCTTCTTGTACTTGTCATTAGACTTCTAAAGGATATCCTGAACCTATTGGTGGATGTGTTGGATTCGCTCAATGAAATGGGTGGATTTTTCAGCTTTAGTTGGAGCAGGAAATGAGTCGGTCAAGGTGACCGCAAGGGGAAGTGCAACATCTATGGGACCCAATGGTTGGAATCCCAACCCCACCTGAAAGGGGTTGTGGTCGGTTGAGATATGTAGGGCTCGGTTGTAGCTATGTTGGACATAGGGAAGGCTCTCATCCCATGTTTGAGGGTTCTTTGAATTATACATGTGAAGGATATTCACAATCATTCAAATTACGACATCAGTTTGGCCATCTGTCTGGGGGTGGAAGGTTGTGGATTTGGTGAGCTTAGTGTACAATAGTGACCAGAGGCTCGAACAGAATGTGATGATAAATCGACTATATCGATATGAGACAATGGTTTGTGGGATTCCAAAATGTACCTAGACTCATTCAAAGAATATCTTGGCAGTGGCCTCTATTTTGATGTTCTTCTTGCAGGCAACCAGAATCATCATCTTAAAAAAGCGATCAACAACCACAAAAACACAGTCATTTCCTCGCTTGGTGGATAGGAGGCCCGACATGTAGTCCATTGAGATGGATTCCCATGGCCTTTCAGGAGTAGGAAGAGGAGTGTACATGCCCTGTTTCTTAGTGGTCGGTTTGGCAATAGCGCAGGCAGTGTAGGACTTGATCTACTTGCTGACCTCCTGTCAAAGTTTTGGCCAGTAGAAATGTTTTTGTAGCATCACCATGTCTTTTCAACACTGAAGTGTCCTACCACTTGACTGTAGTGGGATTCCTAGATGAGCTTCGCTCGCTCTCTTGATGGAACACAGATATGGCCTAGATGACACAACAGCCCATCTTGAAGATGGAAATTATCGACAAATGCGTTTGAATCCAACATTTGGTAGGTGTTGGCTAAGTCTGGGTCTGTCTCATAGATTTGGGGCCATACAAAGGTCTCATGGTCGCAGGAATCTAGCATTGTGGTGAATGTCGTGACTGGCGGTCTGCTGAGGAAATCAGTGACACGATTGGTACTTCTTGTTTTATACTTGATGTTGAGGTGGAATTGATGCAAGTATGTGGACCACTTTTGATGGCGATCATTCTGCAATTTCCCTTGTGTATGCATGAACTACAGTGGCTTATGATCAGTGTGGATGATTGTCTCCTTCCCAAGAATTTAATGTCTCCACTGGCGGTAGGATTTCACAATAGAGTAAATTTATTTTTCGTAAGTGGGGTACTTACGGACAACATCTAATAGTGTCTCACTATGATAGGCCATGGGGTGGTTGTGTTGAGTGAGGACGGCGCCCACCACATAGTCTGAAGCATTTGTCTCGATCTCAAAGGGTTTTTGCAGGTATGGTAGTGAAATTATCAGGGTTGAGCACAAGTGTTGCTTCAAATCATCGAACACTTGTTTTTGGGAGCGGCCCCACGCAAATTTCTCCTTACCACCACCCCTGGTTATTTGGCTAAGGGCCCATGCAGTATGGGAGAATCCAAACATGAACCTGCGGTAGAAATTGGCAAGGCCCAAGAAGCTCCAAAGCTCAGTGAGTGTGGTTGGGGTTGGACAATCGCGGATGACTTGGATCTTGGCTAGATCCACATGTACTCCATGCTGACCAATTATGTGGCCCAGGTAATGGACCTTGTCCATACCGAAGGAGCATTTTTCCAAGTTGGAATATAGCTTGTGTTGTCACAGGGTGTGCAGAACCTACTGAATATGATGCAAATGTTCAGCCCAAGTCTTGTTGTAAATGATAATTCCATCCAGATACACCACTACAAAAGTATTGGTGAATGGTCGCAGGATATCGTCCATCATCCTCATGAAAGCAGCTAGAGAAGTTTTCAAACCAAAGGGCATGACCAACCATTCAAAAAGGCCTTCCTTTGACTTGAAGGCAATTTTCCATACATCTATCTTTTCTATCAGGACCTGGTGGTACCCAGACTTCAGATCAATCTTATTGAAGTATTTGGTCCCTATGAGTTGATCAAGGAGGTCGTTGATTCGTGGAATCAGGTATCGGTTTCTGACTGTGATTTTATTCAGAGCTCGATAATCAATGTAGAGTCGCCAAGTTCCATCTTTCTTTTGTACCAACACGATTGGGATCCCGTAAGGTGATGAGATGGGATGGATGTGCCCCTTATGGAGAAGTTCTTAGATATGTCACTTGATCTCCTCATTCTCTAATAGAGAGCGACGATAGAATGGAACATTGGGCAGCGGTGTGTCGAGGGTCATATCGATGGGGTTCTTGACTTGGCAGTGCAGAGGTACCCTAGTAGGTGAGGAGAAGATATCTAAGTATTCTTCCACAACCTTATCTACTTGCTTCTATTGTGTGGAGAGGTCGACCGCAGAGACCCTAGATGTGGTTGTGATCTTTCGCTTATTCTGAGTGCGAATCACAAAGAAGACAAACTTCTCCATTTGAGAGATGACCTTTCTGCATTGCTTAGCAGAGATCAAGGTGGGAATGCCTCGGGTATCCTGTACAATTTCATGTTCAAAGTAATAATAACACTACGAGGCCTAGACTCATATACCGCATGATGTTTCCATAAATAGGGTTGGCCCAAAAGAACATCACAAAATTTGAGAGGAGAAAAATCACACAATACCTCATCTTTGAAGGGCTTGATGTTGTACGACAGTCGACACTGTTGGCTGACATGGAGATCGCTTCCTTGGCAGACCCATCCAATGGTGTAGGTTTGTGGGTGTGGTTTTGTCGGTAGGGCCAACCATTTGATGACCCTTGCTGAGATGAGGTTCTTCTGGCTACCTCTATCCACGATGAAGTACAGCGGGGTGCCTTTTACCCAAATCTATGAATGGAAGAGTAATTCTACTTCTTCTAGCTCGTCTAGTTCACCAGGTTGGAGCTTGGTGGTAGCAATGGTGGCACTGGGTTCTATATCAATGATCCATATTCCCCTGGTTTTGGATCAAATTCTAAACCCACATATGATTCACAGGCTTTCACTTTGGCCACCAGCGACTTCTTTGAGTGGCAATCAGCAGTGTTATGCCAAGGGCTCTTATGGAAGTCACACCACTTCCCGGTATCTTTCTTTGTCTTTCTGGTGTCCTTCTTTGCTTGCGGCTTGGACTAGTTGTCCTAATACTTTCCATATTTGTTCTATCCTTTGTTCTATGGGTTGGGGTCGCCCTTTCTTGGATTTTATTGTGAGGGGTTCCCAGGCCCAAATTGTCGCGTCTTTTTTTTGAGCTTCTTCTCGATTTTGATGACATATCGGTAGGTCGCGCCCAAGGATTTCATTTAATTATCAACCAGTGATACTCGTAAGCTTGTGATGATGCCAGAAAAATATATGCAGGAGTAGGCATCTAACTCTAATCTAAGAAAATTCAATCAAATCCTAACTCTTTCATTCCACTTAATAAGACTTAGTTGTTGTAGGAAAGAAAACACTAGCTCCCTTTCAGGAGGTCTTCTCGGAATGTTTCAAATAACCTATCAACAATCAATATCATCAAGTAAACACTCATGCATTGAAAATAAATACACTTAAAAAGGCTTAGTTGTTGTAGGAAAAAAAACATTAACTCCCTTTCAGGAGGTCCTCTCAAGATGTTTCACAAAACCTATCAACAATCAAGATCATCAAAATAATTCTAATAAAAAACAATAAAGCATATAAACTTATTCAAAGCATTAGAACAAGAAGAAACTGCTACTATGATCTATTTGGAGTGAGCTCAATTCTCCTAAGAACAAAGTAACACATAAACTAAAACATTCTAAATCTAAACTAGAGAATGGAAAGTGATGTGAAAAGAAAGCTTGATTCTTATTCCATCATAAGTTGGATACAATGCTCCAAGATTCCTCCCTTTTAAATGGAGGAGGCACTCCTATTTATACAAAAATTTAATATAAATTAGATCCAAAAATCTCTCCTAGATCCTCAAATGTCTCATTTGGTTACAACCATGTGCTCACACATATCAAGTGATATCTCTACAAATCCTCTCACAAATATTTCTTTCATGATTAATCTTCATCCAGGATACTTGAGTAGATCTCCAAATCTTCATCAAATCTTAAAGGGGTTGAAGAGGAAATTCGAATTTGAGGCTTGATGGTCAGGTTTGACTTGGTTGGAGTCTTCAAATACACCTATAAACATCATGAAACTCATCCCACTTTCATATATAAGTGTAAACATGTCATTTTTCCAATATTTAATCATAAATTCACTCAAAAACACTAAAATAGATGCATTGGAAAATNCCTATCAACAATCAATATCATCAAGTAAACACTCATGCATTGAAAATAAATACACTTAAAAAGGCTTAGTTGTTGTAGGAAAAAAAACATTAACTCCCTTTCAGGAGGTCCTCTCAAGATGTTTCACAAAACCTATCAACAATCAAGATCATCAAAATAATTCTAATAAAAAACAATAAAGCATATAAACTTATTCAAAGCATTAGAACAAGAAGAAACTGCTACTATGATCTATTTGGAGTGAGCTCAATTCTCCTAAGAACAAAGTAACACATAAACTAAAACATTCTAAATCTAAACTAGAGAATGGAAAGTGATGTGAAAAGAAAGCTTGATTCTTATTCCATCATAAGTTGGATACAATGCTCCAAGATTCCTCCCTTTTAAATGGAGGAGGCACTCCTATTTATACAAAAATTTAATATAAATTAGATCCAAAAATCTCTCCTAGATCCTCAAATGTCTCATTTGGTTACAACCATGTGCTCACACATATCAAGTGATATCTCTACAAATCCTCTCACAAATATTTCTTTCATGATTAATCTTCATCCAGGATACTTGAGTAGATCTCCAAATCTTCATCAAATCTTAAAGGGGTTGAAGAGGAAATTCGAATTTGAGGCTTGATGGTCAGGTTTGACTTGGTTGGAGTCTTCAAATACACCTATAAACATCATGAAACTCATCCCACTTTCATATATAAGTGTAAACATGTCATTTTTCCAATATTTAATCATAAATTCACTCAAAAACACTAAAATAGATGCATTGGAAAATAATGTGTCTAAAACCCATGTAATCATGAAAATGGTTTAATGTAAGGGTATGGGAAAGCGGAATATGGTTAAAACTGAAGTGAAAGTGAATTGAAAGTGAAGTGAAAGGTTGGTAAAAAGATGGTACTTTGGCGACCCAACAATGTCCAAAAATTCTATTTCGGTATGGATGTATCTGTGCAGAGCGGCACGATACTTGAGCACCAAATGTCTCTCTGAATCTTTGATACCCAGCTTGGTGCGCAAGTTATGAAAGATATTCATGAAATCTGGCACTGCTTGGTCTCTTTCTTGCTGCAGTGTAGTCCATTTGGTATACAAGTCTTCATAACTTCTGACAGGGTAGTATTGTTCCTTAATAGCATCCCTGAAGGAATCCCAGGTGTCCATGACTATAAATAGTGAGGATTCTTCAGTTTCCTTTTGCTCACAGAAATTTTTCCACCAATCTTTGACGTGGGGAATGGCTTTGAGGAGCGCAAAAGTAATATTTTCTCTATTTGAAAAGTTATGGATAGAAAAATACCCTTCTAGTAGATTCAACCACTTGTCTAAATCATTTGCATCTATCTGACCTTCAAATATAGGAATATCAAAGTTTATTTGTACGTTGAAGGGGGTGGCACCTCCGCTTAAATAAGATGCATCGATTGTTGGTAGTCGTCGAAGGATTTGCACAAAACTATCCATCATCTTGTTTTATTTTGTGTGAGGGTTCCTCAATCACCAGTTTGAAAGGATCTCTTGTCCCATCATCTTTATTTTCTCCTGCCATGAGAGGTCGTGTGGGTGTGCGAGAGATTTTTTCCTTAAGAGAAACAAGCTCAAGACCCAACTCTTTGTACTCCAACCTCGTTGGGGACATGCATTAAGACGATAAGGAGTAGACTGCTCTGATACCACTGATATGGATTTTATGAGAAGAACGAAATGAATATAGATTATTAATAGGTTCTTAACACAAAATAACAGAGATACAGTAAAACTGGTTTTCTATTCAATAAGGAAATAAGTTGAAACTGTAAATTGCAGCGGAATCAATCTTGTTGGAATGGTGGCGGCTTATCTCTAAGAAGAGATGTGACGGTTGAGCTCATTCGCAAGAAAATGATTACAATGAGGCTCTGAAGGCCTTTTTTACAATAAACAGTAATTCCAAAAACCCTATACATCCGAAAACCTAACCCTAGGAGATGAAGCGCCAAAAGTCATGTGAGCCCCATTTGGGTAAGTTAGTACATCAACTTCCCGGGGTCATAACTTTTGCATACGATCTCTATTTTAGGCATATGATAGCCCGTTGGAAAGGTATTGTCAAGGAGATTCATTTTTAAGGCTCAATAATGCCTTTGGATATCATTGAGAATATTGATCCCCAAAAAAAACCTTCATTTAGGACCTCAAAATGGCCCTGGAAGTCAAAACTGTTAAAAATAGTAAATTGCCAAAATTGTTAGAAAACTATTTTGAGCCAGTTGGAAGAGGTGGGTGGCCACCAATATCCACCTGGATAAAGGATGTAACCATTATTTTTTCATGGTTGCATCATCTGTTATCATTCACTGACAGAGTAAAAGAACTTCCAGTCAGGAAGTTACTTGAATGGCTATGGTGTAATTTTCTTTCATCTAGCACCATGTAAAAATAAATTAATATAGTATTGTATATAAATAAGATACTATGGAGCCCATGTGTGTTTTTTTAGTTTTTACTTATCGACCAGTATTCCTCAACAGGGTATTTTGAGCTTGAATCCATAGCCCAATGCAGAAGGCGACTGGAACTGCAAAAGGAGATCTTAGAGCCTCGCAAGGAGGACTCTATCCCCCATGGAGCCTAATGTTATCACACATTATTATATGGGGTGTTTTTTCCTTTGGATTTGGCCCTTGGGTGACAATATGCAAGAAAAGGGGCTTAAAAACCCACCAAATACATTTTATCCTAAGTTTGTTGGTGGCCCAGTGGTTTGGCTCAATGTGTTATGGGGCATGCAGATATGAGCGGTCGATAGGGGTGCACTTAGATCGACAGCCCGTAGCGCATATCGGACCCCCCCCCCTCCCCGCACTAAACCACTAACCATCTAAACCCCCCTCCGATCTAGCCCACTTACCACTCACCCATACCGCCTCCTACTACCAGTTACACATGTCTTCCACTCACCCTTCCCCCCTACCTATCACATCTCCCCGATCACCTCCGCCTATCTCTCCTGCACACCTATCCTCCACTCATAGCCATGCTGACTCCTCCTGCTACCCTTCTCGCTTCCTAACATCTATCTCTCGTGTCACGTCCGCCTATTCTTTTGTCCCCACTTCTCCCTGCCACTGTAGCCTCCCCTTCTGCCACCGCACCCTTTCCCTCTGCCGCAACACCTTTGCACCTTCACTCCTCCCCTACATGTCATCGTCATGTGCCTTATCTTCTAGAAGTTTGCCTCATCACCCCGCCATGTTCGTTTCTCTCCCTGCCACATAATCACATAGACATTCCATAGTGCTATGGCGCTATGGAATTTTCTTACGCGTATACGCTATCAGCACTAACGGAGCCGAGATTGCGTCTAACAAAGAAGACATCAGCGTCAAGCTTTATGCCTGACAGAAGCTGCAAGCTCAGTCTGACAAAGAGACTCAGAGGGACTTCTGAGCTTGCATCTGATAGGGGAATGTGTGCACCAAGAATATTGCATGAAAAGTCTGACTAATAAGACACAGACGCAAAGCATTCATTGGGTGGCCATGCCACAATCCTGGTAGTGGCAATTTTTTTTAGTATATGTAGGCAATTTTGAGTCATTGTAAAGGGTGGATGGTTTAGATAGGCTCCCACATTGTAAAGTTTTTTATGAAGCTCTGGTTATGTATTTTTATTTGAGGTTGTTAGATTAATAGAAGTCAGCTTCTTTCCATCTCTCCATTTCGTTGTGTTGAAACACTCAGGTATGGATGATCCACCCGAGGATTGTTATGTTGTTATAATGTAGGTTTGATTATAGCTGCATCGTGATCAGTTTTACTCAGTTCCCTGTGTTGTCTTTTCCCTCTTACACTATATGGCTCGGGCATGGAAGATCCATTCGAGTCATTGTGGTTGAAGGATGATGGAGGTTTGATCTTCTTCTGCTACAACTGTGTCATTTGGACATATTGCAGTGTTTGAAGCTTGAGCTCAAGAGTGATCTTGAGTCTGAGATTTTCTTCTCCGATCTGCTGGAAGTTCTGATACCCATATCAGACTCGTTCATGTTTCTCATTAATTCTTCCCTCTTCTCACATTTAAACTCATTTTCCTAACTGAAGTTAGTTGTGGCCCTCATTTCCCTGTGCATTTATGGCCTAGTTTTCCGAGTAAAAACGATATTATTTTGATTCTGTGCCAATTTGACCTCGTTAAAAACATTCATCGTGACATATAAACTAATGGGTAGTAGGTTTACCTTCTCTACAATCGGGAGGTGACTTCTAGTGCTAACAACTTCCATGTGACCTTGGGTGATGTCATTACATCTTGTCACCCCAACGTTATGAAACTTTTGAAAGTCCCTCCCGTATTTCCCTTATGAACCATTCTTCCAGAGTGTCAAGTCTCCAGACTTCACAACTAGAGCCACGCATCCACTGGACCCATAATTTCCATATTTGAACTAAGATACCAATAGTCACCTCACTTAGCGCCTTTCAAATTATGAGGGCATGCAACGATGATTTGGATTAACCCGCCTTTCATCCCGTAATTCTTCTGACGTTGACATGTAACCCCCTGGTAAAACCGTGGTTTCGATTGTGGGACCTCTTTAGGGAATTAACTCCCGTGCAACTTGGGTCCCCACAATTCCCCCTGGCCGTCAATCTTGATGTATCGTGATCAACGCCAGTGTGGGTTCTCTGAACTTTAATTATGTTATTCAACCTCAGGGCCCACATAGTACAATTGTCAACATTCCGGGTGGGGGCATATGGAAGGTATAGGAGATGTCCACATCACCTCTAGGTGAATTCATCATGACTCACCACTTTGGCTCTTCGGGCTTCGGAGCTTCGGGCTTCGGTGTAGTGTCCCCAAGGGTGAGCCCCATTACAGATCATGATATATGCAATGAATTGTAAATGTGTTCTATAGGCTGGTGAGCCAAGTTTTGTATAAGATGGAAGGCTTATGTGTTTGTTAGGACAGGGAGCCTAAGTGTTGAAGGCCAGGAGCCTGCTGATGTACTTATATGTGTGCAGATCAATTAATAAAATATAAACACCGCCAGTGCAGACCGACCACGATGAATGAGTGATGGGGGACTGAGCGTCCACAGAGTGGGCAAGG
>SNQJ01S0031826.1:81058-94289 GCA_010110895.2 Picea sitchensis
CTGGAAGTCTTATGTGTTTGTTAGGACAGGGAGCCTAAGTGTTGAAGGCCAGGAGCCTGCTGATGTACTTGTATGTATGCAAATCAGTTAATAAAATATAAACACCGCCAGTGCAGACCGACCACGATGAATGAGTGATGGGGGACTGAGCATCCACAGAGTGGGCAAGGAACTAGGGGTTGGAAGGTGGGAAAGGGGCTGAGTGATGAGCCTAGGGGCTTAAACCTGCAAATAATATTTTATTATTGATTCAAAAATATATGTGCATCATATGGTTTTATCCTAAGTCCTTTTGGAAGGACACGTGATTTCCCAAGTGGTGGGAGGAAGGTGTACGGATGGAACACATGCAGTTCCCAGGGTGACAAGTGTCAACCCTGGTGCATGCAAATAAGAGAGATGCAGTAAGCCGTGAGGGGGGGTTCTCATCCATTCGATCGGACTGCCCTGAGGGAGAGCCATGGAAGCCAGTCTGCAAGAGACCCTCGTGTAATTATGATACAGAAAAGAAAGCATGTGTTTGTCCTGAAGAATCCATGTACACCCTTGTCCAGTGAGCATGGAGTCTGTGTCTATCTCTGAGAAATCCCATGCACGCATTTCCTAAATGGGAATCTTGTGTTGGACTCGAGTGGAAGAATCCTTGTTTGTTGGGAAAAAACTGAGCTAGCCTGTGTTTGGAACCTTGTTCTGAAATCATGACCATGAAATCATCATGTGACTGCTGAACCGGTTTGAGGAGCCTGTGTCTGTTTTCCCCGTGGGTTGTTGTGGCCACACAGTTCTGGACTGCGTGAGTCTTGTTGGCCTGTGAGCGACTCCTCCAGATGAGAGAGTGCACAGAGGAAGGAGAGAGCTCCTGGAAGGAACCCTGTAGCTGCTACAGAGCCGGAGACTTTCGGTCCGGTCTGTTCCTGTAACCCAAGGTAAGGGAGACTGGCAGCCGAAGGACTGTCCAGGTGACAGAGAAGGTGCACTCTCCTGGGGTGGAACAGGCATGTGGGGAATGAGGGTCTGTGGGTAGTGAGTGTGGGAGATTCCTTGGAGATAATTCCTTCCTTGTGATGTTTTCCCTGTAACCTCAGCCCGAGTCGAGCTCAGTCCCATCTCGGGGGTGACCCACTATTGAGTTGAGGAGCAGTGTGGTCTATGACTGGGAGGTTCGTGGAAGGCCTGCACTTGGTTGGTGGATTGCACCATTGATAAAGATAAGTATCTGACTATGTTCTTTCACATTTTGGCGTGACTGTGATGTATATGTTATCATGTTTTCCACTGTGTAAATGAATTACTGTTGAATGCTATGGCTTGTTTCATTGTAGCAGTAACTTATATATTTTACTCTGATATTTAAGTGTGTTTAATTGTTTAAATGCATGTGCTTATAATTCCTGTACGAATTATGTAAAAATTCATGTATTAGAATGGTAACTGAGAGGTTTGAAAACCTCGGTAATGAAAAGGGTTCACTACATTTGGGATTTTCAACTCCTCAAGGCTCACTTTTCACTGGAGTGCTTTTCCTCGGAGTTCACGATCTACCGATGTGTTTCCTCCTTCATGATCAATGGCTATGAGTGACTTTGACACTTCAGGCTTCGGGAGTTTTAGTCTCTTGCACACGTTCCTCCCGGAGTGCTCTCACCCGAAGTTCATATTCTGTTGACATGTGTCCTTCACAACGGATGGTTGCAATCTACTTCGGCCTTTGGGACTTCGGTACTTTGTCAAGTCCGATATAATTTTATTTCCTTGACATGGATCTAACCTTCCATACTCCTTCCAACAACAGATCTGACGACTATTGTCGCTCCTCCTCCTGAGCTTTCAATTTCTTCCTACTTTTTGATTCAAAGACTCTGTTGACATACTCCTTGCACCTTGGGATGCTATGAACCTCGAATTTTTTCATGGCCCATCCAGGATCAGTGTCAAAACCTTGGCTCTGATATCAATTTGTAACGTACCCGGCCATGGACCCTTGCTGGGTAACGCTACCTAAACAACCTTAAACTTGTATTTACTGCTCTGATACCAATTTGTAATGTACCCAGCCACTAACTCTTTCCAGGTAATGGTATCTAAACAACCTTAAACTTATCTTTACTTCTCTGATACCATTCATGTGACATTCCCAACCTCAACAGTAGGCCAAGCCATGCCACCGAGTAACTTGCGAAAATAATCACATATAAAGCTTAACCGCAAGATAGAGATAACATATGGTATTCACATTTATAAATATATGTCTATACAATGCAATTAAATAGACACCCCTACTCTACTCATACACATATTCATGCAAAAGAAACATTTAACCCACACACACACACACACACAGATATATATATATACAGACATTACTCAGTAATTATAATGCAAATACAAATACACAACATACAACGAACACCAAATTGGTACTTATCTTTTAATAGAAGACCACTAACTACGTGCCGACCTTCCAACAACCTCCCATCCTTAGACCACGTTGCTCATCACACTCAGCAGTGGGTCACCCCCGAGCTAGAACTAAACTCCATCGGGCAAGGGAATTATAGGCTAGGCAAGGACAATAAGGAAGTTGCACAAAACAATAGGAAGGATATTTTATCCCAGGATCCACTTACGCCCACAACCCACAGACCCTCATTCCCCAAACACCTGCTCCACCCCAGGAGGGTACACCTTCACTAATACAAGTCCATCGGCTACTACACCTCCCTTACCTTGTGCTTCAGCAATAAGTTGGACCAGAAGTCTCAGAGTACTATAGATTCTACGGGAATCCCTTCTAGGATAACTCACTTCCCAACAAAATATCTCACCTGAGAGAGTTGCTCACAGGCCTGACAACCTACTTCTTCAATTCACTTCCTAAGCAACAAACAACAATATTCAACCACACTTGGGTGACGGTAGCAACAAAAAAAGGGTATGGACACCAAAAAATGGCAACAACCAACGCTAAGACACAGCAAGACTCAGGCAAATACAATCTCGTCGACTTCATAGGAAACACATGGGATAACTCAAGTATGACTACAGGATTCCAAAGGTGTGTGCTAGATACAAGGGTGATGATTATGGATAAATGGCTCAATGCGTGAATCCCTGATCAATCGAGAAGTTGACAGACTTCCAGAGAATCGTAAGGGTCTTGAGAAAACTCCAAACTGGTCTAGCCACAACGATGGGAACAACGCAAGAATGGGAAGAAAACCCTCAATGAGTTGGCTTACCCAGCTATAAATTGCATGCACCCAGGTTGACACATGTCTTCCTAAAGTCGCATGAGTTCCACTTAGCACTCGTTCCCCTTTCTCCCAGAAACATAGGACAACACAACTTATGTCAACCATAACCTTTGGGAAATAATAATAAATTTTATTCCCTTATAGGTAAGCCCTCTAGCTTATCCCCTGGGCCTAGACACTTAGCCCCCTTCCCTTACCCTACCTAGTGGGGCTTAGTCCCCCCTACTCTTTCTTCGTGGTCAGTCTACACGCATCAGTGTAATTTTATTAATGATGTGAGTGTTTACATATACAAAAACCAGGCTCATTGGCCATAGCATCTAGCTCACCATCCTAATAAACACATAAGTCTCTCAGCTTATAACCACTTGGCTCACCAACCTATAAACATAATTACAATTCAACAGGGTCTCGACCTTGGGGTGTTACACCAAGACTTTTGCTCCTCTATGATATCAATATTTTTCTCCACTTATGAGATTCGCCATGTCATTTTAGGAGATCAATTCTACAATTATATCCTTTTTCCCATGTCAATCCTCGTGTAATCCAACACTAGTTCCCTCAATATACTGATCTAATGTTGGGTGTACATAAAATATATCAAATGCTAGCATGGTTCTTTCCACAATACATGCCAATATTGCAACATAGAAAGTCAACATGAACAAGGTGAAGCACCTCTTAATGGATACAAAAGGATAATTTCTTCCAAAGCGCTCTTCGAAGAATTTCAAAATATAAACTGTTATTATAGAAAAATGTAATTTAAATTTTTTTAAGATATTTAAATTACGATCTAAAAAAAGAATTATTCAAACTACAAATAAAAAACAAAATGTTTTAAATAACGTTTATATGATACCCCATCTTCTTCAAATTACCACAAGATGACTTCAAATTTTGAGTGCACATATTATTAATAAATCCTAGTCAAATAATTCATAGCACCGAAGAATGTGCTTTCATTAGCCTACCCAATCAATAATCCTTCAAATGCATAATGTAGAAAATAGATTCAACACTAGTGCACATCATATCATTTCTCGTGGCTCAATCAAATGTGAAAAGAAAACCAAACTTCATTGAAATCAAGCTATGTATTCTACCCTCATATGATCCTTACATGGTTTCACAAACAATGATTTATATAGTTTACTTAGCATATTTCCTTTCAAGGCCTGTAACTTAATACTAAACAATATAGAGTTTTTCGAACCTTATAAAATAAAGTTATTTTCATCTAAAATTTATAGCCTATACATTTTCTTCGAAAGTTCTATATAAAATTTTCTTTCATACATAGTAAGAATCATCCAATATTCATATAGGAATGCATAGCTACAAAATATTTGAACAAGTGATAATTTTAAAGCTAAGGGTCATGATTATACATAGAAGAATGATCTTAAGAGATTTTGAAGATCTCCTAGGTTCCTCTTTCTAGCTCAACGCCTTCTTTGGATAAACAATCAGCTTCCTTGTTTATGTCTTTGTAAACATGTGCAATGGAGATATGAGCAGAGATTTATTGAATTCTCTAAATGTTAAAAAACAAAGGTTGCAAAGTGAAGTTTTTTAGGGTAAATTCTCCTTTTATCCATTGAATAACAAGAATCGAATCTTCTAAAAATTGTATTTGAGTAACTCAATTTTCCTATGTCAGAATTAACACCATCTTAAGTGTCATTAATTCATAGTAATTGTTTATTTCATGGCATGTTCTTTCTTTGAAAGATATATAGTGGTTGGAGGAAAGATGTAGAATTCCCCTAGCACCTCATCTAGGGGGGTTCCCAGAGGAGCACCATCAAAGAAATCCCATGACATATAATTGTTTAGGACTTCTTCAGAAATTTGTTTTGTAAAAGGAATTTCCTTATATTAGGGAAACACAGATAAAATATTTAAACTTTGAATAGCTCATTTCAAAGGTAAGGTATCCTTTTCCTCAAAGATTTTTTGAATTCATGACCAACCATACTCCCCAAGAAATAGTAAGAGGAAAATATGTGTACCTCTCACCTAATCCAACTGCTTATTTTGTGTGTTTTCATGTCAGCCCATCTTGTTGTACTTCCAGGGCCGTTTTGGAGCCCTAAATAATGTTTTTTCAACTCACCATAGTCAAATTGTAGACATAGTCAGAGTTTGACAGTGTAATGTGTAATTCTCTTAAATACCTTTCCAACAAGCTATTACGCGCCTAAAATGAAGGTCGTATGAAAAAGTTATGACCCTGAGAAGTTGACGTACCAACTTATCCATAGGGGGCCACATGACTTTTGGCATTTCACCTCCTAGGGTTAGGTTTTTGGATGTCTAGGGTTTTGGAATTCATGATTAATATAAAAAATTCCTCTGGAGCCTCATTGTAATCATTCTGCTCAGATGGATGCACATAGCAACCACATCTCTTCTCAGAGATAGATACCACCATTCGAGCAAGTGTTTTAGTTATGCAGTTTTACAATTTCAGCCTATTTCATTTATTCAATAGAAGATATTGTTCACTGGATATCTGTGTTGTTCTTCATAACTTAGTTTTTATTGTATTCAATCTGTTAATTAATGTGTTCCGCTCCTAAATCTGGATCAATACATCAAAATACGAGACCCATTATAATATCCAAAATTTTCTAAAGCTTGGGGATAGTTGATCGATATATTTCTTGTCTACAAATATGTGGTCCAAGATGGATTAAACTCCAGTTTCATTTTCCTTTGATCTAGTTTCGTGCACCAAAATATCAACATTCTTATGAAATAGAGCCACAAGTTGAGGCCAAATTCTAGCAAGTGATTGAGCAACATTTTGGGTATATCACAGCAAAAGAAAAATGAAATCCTACTTATATTATCAAAATCCTTCATTTAAAACATTCCTACTTAGATTTTGATTCATATTGATTACATTAGGACCTGTAACAGTTTGAGTTAGGGGAATGGTGGGGCCTTGTTTTTGGCATGTTTATATCCCATTTTTCCTTTCATTTTCAAGCTTCATTGTCCCATTTTCACCTCTTTATATCCATAAATATGACCATTTTGGCTCAGATATCATTCAGCATACTTTATTCTATTTTATTGGCAATTTAATGAATTTTGTAGTACATTTGGTAGAAATGGAGTATTTTGTGCCTAACCTACAAATAAATTTTCTTCAGATTGGATGCATGCTAGAAGACTCAAATGAATGATGTGTTTTGTAAAGGACAGAATGTTATGGAACCTTTTTTTCTATGGATCCTATCTTAATAATGAAGTCTCATTTTTTGTGGAACCTGAGGTTCCCAACTTGCTACAAACCCATGCATTTTTCATATTGCTGCAATTCCTGACCAAAAACACTGTTGCTATGTGTCCTAGACATTAGGACTGATGCTGAGAATCTAGGATAGGAATTATGCCACCTGACACATGTTTACCAAATATTTCACTGATGTTATTTAGTTGATATAAAATCGTGTATTAGCAATAGAGATTTCTATGTTGTTCGAGCATATTGCTACTATGATGATGAACACATGGTTCCTTTGACGAAGGTTACAAATCATATTCAGAAGAATCAATACCATGCTATATTCCAAACAGATAATTTGGTTTCTTAATTATGTTAGATGCTTAGTTTCATTACTACTACAATTCTACAATTTAATAAGATACTCTGATTTGATTAAACGATTGTGACAGATGTTAGCAGTCGCTTGAAAAATCATTGGTTCTTCAAGTGTGCATCTCATTATTTCTATTCAATTAATTGGTTAATCAGTTAAACCAAAAATTAACAATCACCTCTGAGATAGAAAGAAGAAAACGGACTTGAGACAACCACAGAGGAAGAATTGCAACACGCGAGAAGAGATAGAAACTGAGTTTTGTTGTAAACGTTTTATTTTCTCAATACAAGTATATTTTCTTATCCATATGTATGATAATTTTATTGATGATAAATACTTAGAGCTGTAAAACCTCTCCAGTGCCTTGCGCCATAGAGAAAGGGCCCGCTCTCACGGATCTTCTTCTTGTTTTTCATTTTGTTTATATTTGTATACTATATATTTATGTTCTACATACGATTTCTTAAATATTTGTCAAGTTTAATTTCTTTCTTGAATTTTATGTGTGTTTCAACGTGTTCTGTTTTTATTAATCAGTTAATGATATGTTTCTACAGGTCTCATGCTATAGAATGTGTGACTATAATTCATAAATTGTGTTTTTTCTAGTATAGTTTCTTTCTTTCCAGATAAATAGAATGTGTTTTCTAGGTAGTTGCTAAGAAATTTCCAACTAGCTCATTAAACACTAATTCTTGCATACATTTTTCATGACACCTCATAAATTTGCAATTCCTAGGTTGGAAATTAAGTGCACTAGTATACGATTTTCCCCACTGAGAATTAATATGGTCTATGGTAGAACCATCACAATGTGTTCTACATAACCAATACATTGATCAACCACTGAGCCACAAAGGGATAAGGAGGAAGAAAAATTCTACCTGGGTTATATTGCTAATGATTCCAACAAGAATTCACCCACCAAATTGCTTTGAATATCTATGCAAAAGGAATGTTCTTCATAATCAAATGCATTCAACCACTCAAATGGAATTTGTTATTCATATAAATAATGGTTCTTTCCTCACCATCGGATAGAATTTACCACTCAAATATTTTGGTTATACTTGTAACTAAAGAGACTTATTGCATCATCAAAACAATGTTGACCAAGAGATTACAGTGATGATAAAATATTATAGTAGGCATGGTACATTTCTAGTTCTCAAATTTGTAGCCCACTAGAATAATTTGGGTTATTCACAATTAATTTCATGAAACATCATTAAAATTATTGCATACATTTCAATCATACCACAATATATGGATTATTCAAAATGTGATAGGAACATTAATAAAAAATTCCATGGGTAGGTGTTAACATAAATAAATGGAACCAATAATTTATTTTACACATGAAATTTACCAACTAGTAAAATTTTCACAATTCCTATGAAAATTTCAAGAAAACTTATTATATTTCACCAGATTTCCAACTTCTATAGTTGAAAGTATGCTTCAGCTCAAAATTTATTTCCATTTTGAACTCTCATGATGTCAATTGGCTTTCTCCTAGCCATACTTAGGTAAAATTTAGTTCCTTGAGACCCTTGAGATGTCATGGTGGCTTCACCTTGTTGACCAATATCTTATCATGTTCATTTATAAAGGGGGTTTTAAAATTGTGAAAAATAAAGTCAATATATTATAGTTATTGTGGGGGATGCGAAGTATGGGTGGGTTTATAGGTATTGGGGGGTATAAAAATGGGTATCTAGTAAAAATAGGGTTTTTTTATTATTGGAAAGATGTATGGGGACAAGGGTTTAACAAAAGTATTTTGTGAGGTATTTATTAATATCTAATGAAATTAGGGGTATTCATTAATATCCCACGAACAAACATTCTATGTCATAGGTCCATGGAATGAAGACCGTGTGTGAGTTTTGCGGCTCATAACCAGTTCTGGGTGCAGAATATATGCAACATGGATTTTAACATCCAACTTCCTTCTAGATCCCAGCTACCATTCCAGTTAAGTTATCCATGTTGGCATAATTTATGCAGCGGTTACGTACTCTCTATACTCTTTGAGTTACCCCCCCCCAACCAAACCATTGATTTTCTCCATCTATTTATAGACATAGTGAGGCTAGCCACCTCACCCCCTTCATGCAAAATTGGACATTTTTCTAATTTATTTTATTTTTATTCCATATTATTCATCATCACTCCTCTGAGGTGTCAATGCCCCCTTTTCTTAATTATTTATTTTTCCTTTAATAAATAATTTATGTTTTAATAAAATATTAATATATTTAAGAGCCCCCTCAAAGTGGTCATTTTGAGATCTTAATTAATTCATCCCTAAGATCCCTTCGACTTATGTGGCTTTGTTCATAATATGAAAGGTATTGTTGATGGGAAGTTGGGATTTATACCCTTATTATGAAACCCCCAATCATAACAATCCATATATTATACAAATAGAGATTCCATGCCTCTATTGAGACCACATGGACTTCACCTTGTTGACCAATATCTTATCATGTTCATTCATAAAGAGGGTTTTAAAATTGTGAAAAATAAAAACAATATATTATAGTTATTGGAGGGGGGATGAAGGGTACAAGGTGGTTTATAGGTATTGGGGGTTATAAAAAGGGGTATCTAGTAAAAACTAGGGATATATAGTAAAAAGAGGAAATTATTTTATTGGAAAGATGTATTAGAAGGTGGGTTTAACAAAAGGATTTTGGGATGTATTTATCAATATTTAGTAAAATTAGGGTCAGTCTTCAATATCCCATGAAGACACATGCAATGACATAGGTTCATTGAGTGAATACCTCATGATTGATACTCCACGCCTCCATTAATGATTCATTGGTTAAGGCCCACACCCATCTGTTAGCAAGTTGAAAAGGCATTTCCTTATATCTTACACATGCAATAATCACACACATGTGACATAGATAGATATCATGTAAGCATCATAATAATTTTTTTCTTAATATTACGAATTACCCTCCATGGATATTTGTTGTTTGACTCCCAACCTGGAGTTCTCCAAACAACCATATCCACTTGCATCCCCCTTAGGTGACCAATGTCTTGCACCACTAAGATCAATGTAATCATGTCACAATACATTCATGTAGATATTAAATATAAGCAATATAATATCGATTAAATTCAATTTGTCTCTTTAGTATTTCACAATATTTAATTTGGATTCCATATCCTTTCTCTTAATTCAATCAACTCCACCTAGGAGTCCTACAGGTCCTATCCACTTGCCACAAATCACACTTTTTCATAGAGTTACCTCCTAAACTATCACCCTTGTGAAAAGTCCCAACACTGATGCTAATTGGGGCAACAATATGGGAAGTGCAACAATGCCACCTCAGTACACTTTCCCTTGCACTTTAGGACAAATCCTAGAAGCCATATGGGGTATCCCAAATAATGAAAGTAAACCTCTTTATGTGAAATAAAAGCATGCAATAATATGATCTACTTCAATGAATCCAAAAAATACTTAACAATACTATGCATTAGGATTCCAATCAGTGATTAAAATGCTCTAAAGATATTCAACTAGAAAGAATCGCATGAACCACAATTATATCCATGTCAAAGAAAGGTTAGGATCTAGTGGATTTGTGTGTCAAATATGATGTGTAATATAATCAATAGTACCGAATTTAGATTTTGTATTAATTCTATCACTCAACAAACAAAACTCACACGAGGTTAGAACCACTTCAAGTTACTTTAAGACACAAAGAGTGAAGACATTTAGCATTAATCAAAGGTTCAACGTGTGCATGTATTTTCCAATTGATTGTATGCTAAGAGAGGACAATATTATGTCTTTCCTTTCACTTCTAAATCTGATTTTTGAATAAGACCACACAAATTTCATATTTAGGTCATGAAACTACCATCCAAGCGAGAGATTAAGCACAAAGAACAAGATGTATTGGATGTTTCCACTTTGGAAATAGATATTGTATACAACAACAAACAAACAAATTTTAGAGAAAAGTTCTAAAGATACATAAACATTAACTAAGAAATAACTTGTAAAATGGATGGTGAATCCTCCTAGGGTTTCACACATTATCACTTGGAATTCACCAAATAAAACCTATAAGTAAAATATGAACAATTACAATCACATTAGAGGAGATTAAAATCACCTCTATATATGTAAGATACTCTTGGAAAATAATCTAGAAATGAAATAGAGGCTAGAAATGAGAAATAAAACACCTTGAAGCATCAAACCTTAGCCTTAGGGTCTCACCAAATCTAATTTTTAATGCTGCAATTTAATTTCCAGATTTGAAAATTACCTTATATCAACCCACAAAATATCAAATAACACCGTAAATCTCATTCCAATAGGGCCAATTTTCCTCCTTAGGGAAATGAAATAATTTGTTAACTTTACACTAGGAGTAATTTGTCTAGGAAATGAAATAATTTGTTAACTTTGCACTAGACAATGAATGAAATCTAAATAAATGATTTTCACTGTTAGATTTTTTTATAAACAACAACAAAAAAAAAGTTTTGATTCTTTAGGGTTTTTTGGTTGGTTGTTGGATATAGGACTAGTGCCTTTTTTTAATCCATTTAGGGCATGGGGTCAGGAAGTATGCCCCTCTAAGAATTGGTCTCTTCTATCGTAAGGAATAGGGTAAAATATTATAACCCTAAAGGTAGAATAATATCCAACCTAATCAAGATAACCTTAGAAGACCAAAGCCATACAAGAAGGGATTCCTCGAAGGAAAAAACCTTCACCAACAAGATCAAATATAACTTGAATAAAATACTTAAAAACCTTGCCAAGCAACCAAAGGAAAAAAAATACAAGAGATTGAGAAGTTACTCAAGATAATAGGAGAAGAAGGAAGGAACACACCCTAAAACATATCCTCTCCAAGTAGTTAATTAACTCCTCAAATGGATTGATATTGAAAGCTACTATAAGTTTTGAATCACCATAACAAATATTTAATGGACCAAGAAGATAACCAAGAAAGAGAGAGCTCCAAGAATTCACACCAAAACCTCAAAAGGTAGATCTTCTATTAATCGTAGTCACAAATAGTATCCAAAAAATTCACAACAATTTGGAATGAGAGGAGTGCCTCTATTTATAGAGGAGGATTCTACATCCTTCTCATTATTTATCAATCCTTTCTCCCTAAAATTATCTTAGGAAACTAAGAAAGAATAATTTTCATCCACACAAAGAAGGAGACTAAGTCAATACATAATCAAGTGATGCCACATGTACATAAAACCCTCATGAGAGAGGGACATCCCATAAAGAAAGGGGCCAATTTTCTCTTCTATCCCAACGTTCACAGAAAAGAGTGATGTAGAGGCCTCAAAACATGGTGAAGTATCCTCCCAAGAAAGAAAATCTCCAATGTTTCTCTCCTCCAAGTGGAATGACATCATGAAAAGGTGGATAAGGATATACAAAGTGGATGGCCTCCTCAAAATGTGCTTAAGGAATGCTCAAAATGTATCTCCAAGGTATGATCAAGCCCTAAAATCAAGAAAAGATGCTCCGCATGGCAAGGAATATGCCTCTCCATGTCAAATAATCACCAAGAACACCCTCATGGCTATCATAAATACCACACATGTGGGTCAACCCTCAAATCATGTAAGGAACACCTCCAAAAGTGATGAAAAAGGAGGTCACTCTAGAATATCCAACATGACATGTGTAGAGGATGTCCATGTATGCAATAATATCCCAATTGTGCCTCAAAGTATGTGACCAATGCCTCTGTATATGTGCACTACCTCAATAATTGTGACACTCCCTTGAGAAGTGTGAAATTGGGTGAGCATCTATAGAATCATCTATGATAGTAGATGGCCAAAGTGTGAATAATACATAAGACAAGGATCCATGCTTAGGCATACAATAAGTTTGTTATACATAGGTGTGACAGCCTTTACAAAGAGAAACAGTTTTACATCATCAACAAAGGGATAAGAGAGACTAGCATCTCCCCTATATCATATGTCCTAGTATATCCACCACAAAATGGTTGCTTACCAACCCATATCATAAATGATCGACATGATGAAGAGTTACCAACATCAAGGGGTGGTCGACCATGACCATAATATAAAATCATGTATTTAAATGGGGACTAACATGACGGTCTGTGACTGACTACATGAGGTCTAGAGATACTACATTGACCCACACAAATGCATAGAACATATAAGCATGGTTCAATACAATACATGAGTGCAAATGCAACCACACTTTTTGCTTATCATGATACAATAAGGCACATAATATTCTCATATGATGGTCCACATCTGGTGAAAAAATGTAGGGTATATTGAGGTGAATATGAGGTGAAT
>SNQJ01S0031827.1:0-13865 GCA_010110895.2 Picea sitchensis
TGTATGGGCTTGGATGATCAATCGTCTCCAACTCCATCTTTTCTACCATCTCTGTAGAAATGATATTATTTGTGCTACCATAGTCCACAATGACCTTGCATACCCTATCCTTGGTTTTGCAAGCAGTCCAGAAAAGTCTGGTTCTTTGGACTGAACTCTCCACCTCCTTCTCTGGTGTCAAAAGAACTTTTCGCATCATCAGCGATCTTCCGCCTTCAACATCTTCCGCCTCAACATCTCGCCTTTGTGCCTCGATGATGTGAGATTCTCCACTTTCTTTCTTTTTCTCTGGACACTCATAAGACTTGTTCCCATTCTTTCCAAATGTGAAGCATGTTATTACTCAACCTCTTCCTCTTCCTCTACCTCTAGTACGAGGAAAAGTTTTATTGTTAGCATAATATCCTCTCTAAAAGAATGGGTCATTCTCACACCCTGGGATACTAGCAGCTTGTGAACTCTCTTCAAAAATGAGTTTTTTGGGAAGAGATGAACATAACTTTTCTCAGGAGAAAGTTCTTATAAGGAGCCTGAATACACCAACATCAATACATCATCGTGATGACCAAAATCATGGGTAATAGATGACATGATTCCTGATTAGGGGATCATTGCATGCCCTAAGGGATAGAGGTGAAGGATAACTCGGTCAGGGTCTGTGCCTTTCGTGTGGGTGTTGTGGATTGTTGTAAGTTTTCTATTGGTGCTTGGGACGAATGCCTTCATGCGTTTCGCTACACGCCATCAAGGTTCTAGTTAACTGGCTGTCAAGGAAATTGTGTCGGGATGGGGATGGTGTCCCTTAGCTTGTAGGTGTGGTCATGTTTATGTCGAGCGGGTAGTCGTTTCTCTCTATTGTTTTACACATGTTTTTTCTAGTTGCTATTGTGCAAGTGTGTGGAGTCATAGTTGTTTGTTGCCTGTCCTGCAGGCGTGGTGCTTGTCATCAGATGTGTTGTCCAGCTGTAATCATAGTTGTCATCCTGTATTAAAAAAAAAATTGCACTTGTTGGCGTTGCTTGTAGACGTAACGATGGGGTCGTTACATATGGTCTCAAAGAAGGTTCAACCCTGCCACTATGAATCACCATGCTTCCCACTGCAGTAAACCCTTCAATATTAACCTAGCACTAATTAAAAATTTAACCTTCCCATGCGATAAGCACAGTTAGATGACATTGTATAGATTCACGATGTGGTGCCAAGGGAGGAGGCACGATGCCTCCAATAACATCCACACCTAAGGGGTCTAACCCCTAGGGAGACGAACAAGTTGTCAGGTAGGAGCATATAGTAGTGGGTGATGTGGTTGAGCTGATGAGGTCTTTCAGTGGATGTTTGAGGCACTGATTAGTTGTTTGGAAAGTGATGAGGCCAGGGTGTCAGCACCCCTTGAGGGTCCACCATGAAATCTAGAAGATCAATATTCACCTTGAACTCGAGAAGATCAATTTCCCGAGTTCTTGGGTGCCCCGGTCGGTGCAGCCGCCAAGGCATGGTGGGAGAATATGGTGATGTGATTTGCGCTTCACAAATAAAATTCCAACTCGAAGGTTCGCATGGCAGTCTTTGACTGAACGAGAGAACTCTTCTACGGTGGAAGATGCTCCTTTCACATTTGAACATGGTCGTCGAAGATGTGTCATGGGAACTATTCGAGGAACAATTCCAACAGAGTTATCTTTCTGAAGAATTCATTGAGCGTCAATTCAATGAGTTCAATGCCTTGCGACAGGGTGACCGTACGGTGCCCCAGTATGAGGCCATTTTTTAATATACTCTGGTATGATCCGCACCTTTTACCGAGAAACTTAATGGAAACAAGTTCATGTTGGCCGCAGTATTAGGATCCAGCTTCTACTTCAGGTACCAGGAGTACTGGACTGAAGAAAGTGTGTTGGAATGTGGGGAGCCACATTACCATTATGACTGCCCAATAGAGAGGAATGGAGCCTCTTGTTTTCCCTTGGTTATGGAAGTTATCAAAGAACAAGGAAGAAAAGGTAAAATATGAACTGCGTGGAAGAAACAGTGACTGTTGTTGGGTTGAAGCGGGCAAAAGAATAGAAAAGACGAAGCGAAGTAAAAGGAGGAAAGTCGATGGACAAGGAGATCAAGGATGATAGATCAACAAGGAAGAATGATCATGGACAACTCATCAAGCGGAAAAATCCATCGTTGGATGCTTTGGAGCACTGCGCGAGAAGGAAGGGAAGATAGGCTGGTGAAGCCCTGAAAACGTGGGTCAAGTTGACCTAGGGTTTTAGACAACCAAGTTTTTGGTATCTAGGGTTTTGACACCTAGGTTTCGGCCTAAGGATGTTGGTGAGTGATTGTAATGTATAAATAGAGGTCTCAAGGACCTGGGATGGGTTGTTGTTATTGTTGTTAGTGTTATGATTGTTATTTTTGTGTGATCGAGTAAGTAATATTGAGTGAGAGAGAAGTGTTGAGTACAAGAGCGTTCTGTATTGTAAGATCTTTAGTTGGGTGCAAAGATCACCCTGTAGCTGGGTGCTCAAGGAGGGGAGAGATAGCAAGGAGAAGAAAGAAGATATGCTAGCTGAGAGTGCAGACAAGAACTGTATGCTTCATCTTAATATATTGTAAGCATAGTTCTGTGGACGTATCCCTAGAGAGAGGGTGAACCACGTATATCTTGTTTCATACATGCGATTGATGCGATGTTCTTTTCCCTTTTGATGTACTTTTATTGTATTACTGTGTTAGATATGATAGATAGTTGTGTTGAGTAGATCTGAGCTGATAAGTGATATATGCATGTTGTATTGTTCTGGTATTAGATCCACTTGATATTCCTCTTGGTTGTAGACATATTTGTCTTGCAACCCCCCCATAGTTGCTTCAGGTGAGACTGCATCTTCTTCGTAGGTGTTGCCAAAAGGGCAAGTATTTAGGGCTTGTTGGTGCGCTCTTGGAGATGAACCCTAGGTCTACCCCTGTGCCAACAATTGGTTCCATTTTCGGGACCAAAATATTCTTGAGGGAATGTCAAGGTGGTTTCCATCAAAGACAAAAATTCAAAAGTGGATAGAAAATCAAGAAAAGGAATTCGTTGAAGCCCAGAACAAGAACCCTAATCTTAGTGCAGAGGATTAGTTGGAGAGATATATCGTTACTGATATACATGAGATTTTCTTTGGAGGAATCCATCCGGATCTATATGAGTGGTTAGCTAGGTTAGCAGATACGCAGTTTGAGATCAGATCTAGACCTCTTGTGGTTTGGACGTCGGCGTTGATCAAGAAGGTAAAGAGAGTTGATAACATTGTGTCAAGAGTAGTAGATCATTGGTTTGATATCACCATTGGAGGGTACATCACCGAGTTTGTTGTTGAAAGAGTAGAGTCATATAGCCAAGCCGAGAGATATTTCTTCAAGGGACCTAGAGGAAAATTTTTACATTTTCTGAAGTTAAGGATCAAGATGTTATTGCATGAGAAGAACATCTTGAAGATACAATAGATTGGTCAGATTTGAAAAAGCTAATGTTCAAAAATTTGGACAGCGATAATGACACAAAGGTTGGACATACGCGCAGTGGGAGAGCGTTCATAGAAGTTCATCTTGCGAACCTATTTAAGAATAATTATAGAGACAAGGGTTTCTATAGTGGAGAAGAGGCAGATCTAACAGATGAAGAGCATTCAGAACCCGCTAGGGCAGAGGAAGGGAAATATGAAGAGCCTCGCCGGGAAGAGCCAAAAACTTCAGGAACTACGCAGACTACTGAAGTCGAAGATATGAAGAAAGATAAGAGAAAAGATAAAAGAGAAGACATCTGGTGTGTTAGATGCATATCAAAAGGCCATGATAAGGAACACTGTCCCCTATTTCATGAATACTTGGCCTCTATAGCTCCGAGCCCATTTGAAACAAGTCACCCTACCCTGGTGCCAGGTATGCAGCAATAGACATCGCCCTGGTGAGTGTTATTACATGCAAAAATATGTTCATACATATACAAATTTGTATTGCACATTCTGTAAGTCTGTGGGGCATGATTATAGGGATTGTAGGTCTTATGACCTCATGCACAAAAGTTCAAGAGATATATACAAAATTCAAGGTGAAGTACAACAAGAAGGAAACACTACGCAATATAACTCCCCTGAGAGAGGAAACTTCAATCCTCGTAGTGGATTCAGAGGAGGAGGAGGAGGAGGAGGTATGGATCAAGGCCGAGGAAAGATCATTTGTTACAACTGCGCACAACCAAGACACTTAGCAAGGGACTGTCAGAACCCGTCCACTACTTGCAACTACTGCAGTTCCTTCGAACACATTATAGAGGATTGTCTTATGCTGCTAGCTAAGCTTCAGGAAAGATGATGACCTCAGCAGAACCCACAAGTGCAACTGATATATGTTGAACCTCAAGGAGAAGACCCTAGATTCATTATTATCACTAGAGGAGGCATTGTTACAAGAGAAGACAGACTAACCCAAGGAAAGACTACAAAAGACTTAGGAGTTAGGAAAGATACAAAGAAGATCTCAACCTTTGATGCAAAGAAAGAAATACAAATATTTGAGGAGGCAAGAAAAGAGTTCAAAGGAGACCAAGGTTTTTCATCAAATACATGGCCATAAGTAAGAGAATATGGAATGCCTCTGGCATTCGATCAGCCTGCTTCACCAAAAGAGGGACAAGAGGTAAGAAAGCTCCTGGAATTTTTATATACTTGTATTAAGTTGATTCAGGATGAGAGCGTTGTACAAGAGATACAAAATTTAATCAAACAGTATGAGATAGGAAGGATAGATCCTTTAATTAATAAAATAGTAAATCAACTATCCAAGAAGAGAAGGACAAATAAGGAACTACACTTGAATGCTCAGATAGGAGAATATGATATAGAATATGTGGTCTTCGACTTAGGGTTGGAGGTCAATGTCATGACGAAGAAAACCTGGGCACTAATGGGAAAACTGAAATTGATATATTCCCCTATCAGACTTAGGATGGCTAATCAGCAGGAAGTAAGCCCCTTTGGAAGATTGGAGCATGTCCCTGTGGACATCAACGGAGTAAGAACGTTTTCAGATTTTGAGGTTATTGAGATAGTTGATGATAGTTTCTTTTACCCTGTGATGTTAGGAATTGAATGGGATTTCAATAATATCACTATGGTTGATTTAAAGAAAAGACGTGTGATTTTTGAAAGAGATGGCCTTAGGGTCATTGTAACTTTAGATCTAGATGAAGGTCAACCATACATAGAACCCATTAGAGAATAAGACCGTGCATATGAAATGGAAAACATATACAAACTAACATCCAAACAACAGGATTACATTAATCCTACGGCCGATGGAAACCTAAGATGGAGAAGTGACATCGCATGTTCATCATATTCATAAGAAGCACTAGAGAACTGGCAGATCAAAATGTATGAAGTCTCTACAAGGAGATGTGCTAGATTAACCAGAAATGTTCGTTGGATCAACACAACAGTAAGTAACTTGCCCACCTTTGATGGTATGAATCCTTTAGAAACCTTCTTATCGGAATTCGAAGCAAGTGTATCAACACAACATAGATTGTTGGCAATGGATGAGGCCTTGAAAGAACACCAACGAGATGGTGGGGGACACACAAAAACAACATTACAGAATGGGTACAATGTCATACCCTGATGACCGCGCGGTTCTCAACACAAGTGGAAGGCTGCGAAGTTTGGTACACAGGTCAAATTTACCCAAAGGACCATGTGCGAAGTTGTGAGAAATCCTGTAGAACCATTCCTCAAGAGTAGTGGGTGAAAAATTTCATTAACACACTAGACACGACCCCTATCAATTGGTACCTTCAAGCGGAGTTGTGCCTCATCACTGCAGATTGGGAAGGTATGACTTAGAACTTTGTAACCACCTTCTTATTTGATATTCAATATCCTTTAGTAGATCAAGCATTACAGATTGTAAGATAAAAATTATTTGAGGAGGCCTTTAGCCCCTCTTTAGAACAAGAAGAGGACGAATGGACTGCACCTCTCCAAAAACTGCAAGGTTGTTACAACATCAATGTTGATGAAGTTGATGATCCGAGGAAGGTGAACATCGCAGAAACAAAAGGCCAAAGAGATGTGGAAGGGACAGGAATTGAGCTACCATTCATTGGACATCCAATCAAGATTAATAAGGTAAAAATTGGAACAGAGAAGACACCAAAGCTTGCAAATGTTGGAGATTACTGGGATGCTTCTACTATTGACAAAATTACAGAGCTACAGCATGAATATCGGGACTTGTTTCTGACCAAGTTTACTGATATTAAGGGAATTAAAGGGCCTATGGGAGAGATGAGGATCCCTTTGAAACCATATGCAAGACCATTCAAATAGAGACCCTACAGATTGAACCCTAAATATAAGGAGAAAGTGAAGATTGAGCTCAAAAGAATGCTGGAAGCAGGAATTATAGAGCCTGTTGAAGAGTTAGAATGGATTATCCCTATGGTGGTACAAGACAAGAAGACATGAGAGATCAGGATCTGCGTAGATCTCAGGAAGATAAATGATGCATGTTTTCATGACCCCTTCCCTACACCATTCACTGATGAAGTGTTAGATAATGTGGGATTCCAAGAGGTATATTCTCTTACAGATGGATTTTCAGGATACCATCAGATCCAGATTCCCAAGGAAGATCAACATAAGACCAAATTTGCAACATAATGGGGATCCTACTAGTATACAATGATGCCATTTGTATTGAAGAATTCCCCAACCATCTTTTCCATGGTGGTGGTCAAAGCATTCAAGGAGTTTATGCATAAATTCCTAGAAGCATATTTTGACGATTGGACTGTTTTTAGTTTATTGAAAAATCATATTGAATGTCTAAGGCTAATGTTGGAAAAATGAAGGCAGTGTCAAATTGCCTTGAATCTGAAGAAGTGCATCTTCTTCTCACCATTTTGAGTGCTATTAGGTCATATTGTATGCAAGCAGGGATTGCTGGTAAACCCATCTAAAATTTCCATTATAGTTGATCTGCCACCCCCTACTTCAGTCAAATAGTTGGGTACTGCGATGGGACATACTGGATATTACAGGAATTTCATTAAAGGATATGCCCAAATTACAACACCAATGGAGAAGATTTTGAATAAATATTGTCAGTTCAGTTGGACAGAATAATTCTAGCAGAGCTTCGACACACTGAAATAGAAAATAGTTACTGCGCTTATTCTGGTTTTCCTAGATTCAAGCAAGGAGTTTCATATGCATGTCGATGAGTCTTCTCTTGCCTTAGTAGCAGTGTTAGCACAACCTGGGGAAGGAGATATTGAACATATGTTATCTTTTTCTAGCAGGGAACTATCTACAACTGAGATTAATTACACCATCATTGAGAGAGAGGGATTAGCTATGGTGTATGCACTGCATAAATTTTGCCACTACTTGTTGGGAGGACACTTTAAAATGTTTACTGATCACTCCGCGTTGAAATACCTAGTCAAAAATCCAATGTTGGGGGGGATAATATGCATATGGATTTTTCTATTTTAGGAATATGACTTTGAGATCGTAGTTAAACTAGGAAGAATGAACAAAGGTCCTGACCACTTGTCAAGGTTGGAACATGGTGAAGAGTCGACCAGTTTGGAGGATGCACTACCAAATGCATAGTTATTGGCCATTAGAAATATTGATGACCACTTCACAGAGATAGTCTAGTTCCTGTCAACAAGAATGGCACCGGGTGAATATACAATTCCCCAGAAGAAACAACTAGTAGTACGTGCTGCAGATTTCTCACTTATAATTGGAAAGATATACAAAATGGGACCTGATGAGATATTGAGAAGGTGTGTTATGGAGGCAGAGTGACCATTGATCCTCACAGAAGATCATGAAGGCATTGTAGGAGGACACTACGCAGGGAAATAAACTAGACAGAAGGTTCTTAGAGCTGGCCTTTGGTGGCCTACCTTACACAGAGATGCTAAAGACTATTAAAGAGCCTGCGATGTATGCCAAATAATTGGGAAACCATCCAGAAGAGATGACATTCCATTAGCACCACAGCTGACCCTACAAGCATTTGAGAAATGGGCCATTGACTTCGTGGGACCTATAAACCCACCAGACAAGTGCACAGGGGCAAGGTACATCATTAATGCAACAAAATATTTGACCAGATGGGCTGAAGCAAGAGAAGTTAAGGACTGTAGTGAAACTACAATTGCATGCTTCATATTTGATGACATCATAACCAAGTTTGAATGCCCAAAGATTCTTATGAGTGATCAAGGCACACATTTCATAAATAAAACAGTTGAAGCCCTGACTGAGGAATTTGTAGCCCACCATCAGAAGAGCACGCCTTATCATCCACAAGCAAATGGGACAGTGGAAGCATTCAACATGATCTTGGAGACAACTTTGACAAAGATTTGCAGTGTGAACATGGATGACTAGGATTTAAGAGTACCAGCAGTAATATGGGCCTATAGAACCACTTGCAAGAAGCTAACAATGAAGACCCCTTTTAAGTTGGTATATGGTCTCGAAGTTGTTGTCCCAATGGAATATTTGGTGCCAATCCTAAGAATTGTTTCCTTTACAGATATGGATGACACTAGTGATGTTCGAGAGAGGCTTGCATAGATGGTCGAACTGGAGGAAGACAAATTTGTTGTAGGATTTCATCAGCAGGTACAGAAATAAAGAGAGAAGGCCTACCATGACAAACACATTATGAAGAAGGCATTTAAGAAAGGTGATCTAGTATTGGTATACGACAATAAGTTCATCAAACACCCTGGAAAGTTCAAAAAGCATTGGCTTGGGCCATATGAGGTCACCTATGTTACAGGAGGAGGAGCTACGCAGTTGAATACTTTGAAGGGAGAATGGAAGGAAGGATTAGTGAATGGGAGCCGACCGAAGTTGTGTTATGAAAACCAGCTGCCTCGAAGCTCTCAGTAAAATCTTAAGGAAAAGGGTCTAGGTACCAAGTGTAGTTGAAACTGGGTACTAGACAAAGAAAAGATAGTCTACACAAGGGAAAGAAAGGAGACATAGAGAAGAAAGCAAAGGCTGCATTGCACAGTTTGAAGTCGAAGTAAAATAGAAAGGTCAGATATGAAGTGCCTCAGGACAAGTCACATGTGAGTGTTGGGGGAATTTTGGCCCTTGGTTATGGAAGTTAGAGAAGATAAAGGAAGAAAAGGAAAAATACGAACTACACAGAAGACACAGTGACTGTTGTTGGGTTGAAGCAAGCAAAAGAGAAGAAAATACGGAGCGAAGTAAAATGAAGCAAGTCGATGAACGAGGAGATCGAGGATGATAGATAAGCAAGGAAGAAGGATCGTGGACAACTTAACAAGCAGAAAAAACCACCATTGGAAGCTTTGGAGCACCGCGCAAGAAGGAAGGGAAGACAGGCTGGCGAATCCCTGAAAACGTGATTCAAGTTGACCTAGGGTTTTGGTATCTAGGGTTTTAACACTTAGGTTTTGGCCTAAGGATGTCGATGAGTGATTGTAATGTATAAATAGAGGTCTAAAGGACCTGGGATGGGTTATTGTTACTTTTGTTAGTGTTATGAGTGTTATTGTCGTGTAATCGAGTAAGGAATATTGAGTGAGAGAGAAGTGTTGAGTATGAGAGCCTTCTGTATTGTAAGATCTTCAGCTGGGTGTGAATATCACCTTGCATCTGGGTGCACAGGGAGGGGAGAGATAGCGAGGAGAAGAAATAAGATCTACTAGCTGAGAGTGCAGACAAGAAATGTATGCTTCATCTTAATATATTATAAGCACAGTTCTGTGGACGTATACCTAGAGAGAGGGTGGACCACGTATATCTTGTATCGTATGTGTGATTCACGCGATGTTCTTTGCCCTTTTGATGTACTATTATTGAATTACTGTGTTAGATCTGATAGATAGTTGTGTGGAGTAAATCTGAGATGATAAGTGATATATGCATGTTGTATTGTTCTGGTATTAGATCCACTTGATATTCCCCTTGTTTGTAGACATATCTGTCCTGCAAACCCTCCATAGCTGCTTCGAGTGAGACTACATATTCTTCGCAGGTGTTGCATAAAGGGCCAATAGTTAGGGCTTGTTGGTGTGCTCTTGGAGCTGAAACTTGGGTCTGCCCCTATGCCAACACCTCTGGATCATCCAGACCCACTACTGTGGAAGACTTGGGCAAGGCCCATCGGATTCATGCGGCGGTGAAAAACTGCCAGGCAGAACATTGAAGATGTGGGAAAAATTCTCCATCATCTCGTCCCTCTGTCGTGCGAGATCTTGCTCAAGAAATATGTTAATAAAATATGTTTCTCCATCGTTTTTCTTTTCTTCTTCCATGGAGGGTTTCTTGGACATTCGAGAGCGATTGTCCTCAGGAGAGACAAGCTCGAGACCCAACTTACTATACTCAGGCCTCATTGGGGACATGCACTGAAAAATGATCAAGAGCAGCCTGATCTGATACCATTAATCCGGGTTATTTTCGAAATGAAATGAAAGCATAGATATTACAATGAAATACACACAAATATTTCTAGAAATAATGAAATACAACAATACATCATTTCTATTAATGAAAGAAATGTACAGAGACTGTAAAAATATAGAGTGAATGAACTCCCTAGAATGGTGGCAGCTTATCTTTGAGAAGAGATGTGAGATATATGTTGATTAATAAGAAGATGAGTACAATGACGCTCTGAAGGTATTTTTACAATAAACATGAACACCAAAACCCTAGACATCCAAAAACATAACCCTAGGAGATGAAGCGCCAAAAGTCATGTGGGCTCCGTTGGGGTAAGTTAGTACATCAACTTCCCTGGGTCGTAACTTTTTCATACGATCTTCATTTTAGGCATGTGATAGCCCGTTGGAAAGGTATTTTTCAAGAAATACACATTATGTTGTCAAACTATGAATCTGTCAACATTTTTCAAGAACTACACATTATGTTGTCAAACTAATGATGGGTTATTGTTGATGGATTTTAATTTAATGGATATGAGTGGAATTTAGCGGAGTGCGTGTATGATTGATCAACTAATAGCCTTGTTCATCAAAGTTGATACACAAATAACATCTCTCATTTTTCTCGCGACATCATTATTTTTCATCCTTCCCAATCCATTCTAAGTCTTCATTCAAGCTCAAACATGTCAAGAGATAGAATCCTTGACACATCATTGTAATCAGAATGGAGCATAACTGGTGATGACACTTATTGGATGGATGACCTTACAACCACTTATAGATTAGATTGACTTGATACAGTTTAGTAAAACATGCAAGGTTTGTGCCTAATGTCTCCTAATGCAGCAAGTCTTTGTGACGATAAGTAAAAGATATTGTATTTTTTTTTCTTTGTCATAGCCTTATATATGAAATCATTTGAACCAACACACCAGAAGTGTGACTGCAGTTCAATATTTTGTTTCTTTATTGAATCTCTATTGTCTCTATATGAAAGATGAATGTGATGCATACGATGCAATATGACATGTTTAGAGCATGGTCCTGATAAATTTCTCATATCGTATTCATACCCTCATTGATGATGATACGTTTTTTGTCAAGGGAAAGTTTCATTCCGTGCATTCATTTTTTTTTAATTCAATGAATTGGGTCCTTTTAAAAGGATTAAACCCTCTAAATAAAAGTTATATGTCAAAGTTATCAACATTATCAAATTTATCAACATTGGGTTAAAACTCCAATTTTCCTCTCAAATTATATTCTGCAGAAAATATTTTTTCAAAAGTATAATGAAGATCTTGTCAAACTTCCTCCATTGGATCTGCTAGATTTAGAACCAATTTCTACGTGCTGAATAAAAAAAATACAAGCGCCTTTTATCTAACGCCTAAATTTCTATCCCTTTTTGGCTCTTAACATAGTTAGCTTCATGGTCCTGCTTTATTTCTCTTTTGAAGACCTGATAGGTTGCCCCAAATTTTCAATATCTCTTCTCAATAAATTTAATACTAAAAGGTTTAGTTTCCTTTTTTAATGTACATATTAATTGAAATGTAATTTATTTAAAACAAATAGTATTACTCCCTTTATGTTTGGTTGGAAAACTTTGAAGAATATATCCATACTTTATTGAAAATTTTGTATTTGTTTATAAGATTTCTTGCCTTGAGGAGAAGCAAGCAAATATGGGTTGCTGGAAGGTGTTGATGAATAGAGCGAAGAATGAACCTTTAATATTCTTAGGTAAGGACACACCACTTGCTTTGTTAAAAAGGGATTGAAAACAAAAACAAATTACAACGCAAATTAATTTTAATTACATGGTCATTTCCAAAATACAAGGATATGCTCACTACCCCCGCCCTTATCCTATAGTCTACAAATGCGCCTCAAGCACTGTCAAAGGCAGTAGTGATAAGTACCATTTGGATCTCCTCATACAAGCATATGCTTGTAATTTCATTATTTTGTATTTATAGAACCATTTCACATACACCACTTATGGGCCCGAGCTTTTGAGAAATAATTGAGAGGCTTGTCTTAAGCTTAATGAAAGGAAGCACTTGGAAAAAATTTAAAAAACTGTGAAATTAGTTAATCACCCACTACCCTGCATTAAAACCTACAAATCACATGGTGTAATACGATTAAATAAATTGATCGCTAACTACACACACCCTTTAATCTAATTTAAATCTCATGGAAATACATTATTTGTGATGAAAGGTGAGACACAATCAGAATAGTGACAACGACTTAATTAAAAAATGTTGAAATCCCAAAAGCCATTCCATGCAATAATTTTGTATTCAATCTTAGATCATTGCTTGCATACGATTATTCCTTACTAATTAAAAATCAAGAATTCTCCCCCATATGGGTTGCTTTTCTATACTATTTGTTGCAAGTGCAGGAAGGGTCTCTGGTCATAAAGAAATTGTGAACAATATTACTTGTATGTGATCTCATATGATTTTGTATAATGGAAAGGCTTGGTAGCAGGATGTGGGTGCAACAAAGTCAAGTACAATAGCCCTATGGGTAGCCCTTGTAGTTGTTCTATGTATACATGTATTGGCTTGAAATTCATACATCTTTCCTCTATATTCATCCAGGTTGAAGAAACCACTTGGATACAACCAGGTACAATTGAGAAACTTGTTTATACTCGAAATATCTCAATAAACATCCAAATAATTATGAAATTAAAATTTATTGTAAATAATTTTTTTTACATAAACTTTATAGGATAAGTAATTTTAGTATAACTACTTTCGTTGGTTTACCTTCAATCCCTTTAGAAACATTATAAATCTCGGGTAAGAAATAATTTTTTGTTATTTTATAACAGTTGAGTAAAGTAAACAATATATTGATTGAGCATTTAATTTAATATAATGGGAATTCTAAAGTAAAATATATATTCTTAATTATTAAGTTTACTTAGGTTACCTCTTCACCCATGCTTCCATATAGCATTAGTGGAATAGTTTATATTTTTTTAATATGAGAATGGGTCGATTTATTAGGATTGGGTTTTCAAATATAGTTTTATAAAATGTATGAGAAAATCCATACAAATTTCCTAGCATTTTTTTAAAAATTATGAAAATAAACCTAATACAATTGTGTGTATTTTAATGGGGACATAATTTTCCCATGGAAAACTACTTATACGAATGTTTAATATTTTATTATGAGGAACTACCAAATTCATAATAAGAACATGAAAACGTCTCTCAACTTACTTTGACATTCCCATTCACCTGCTTAGGGGGTATGCTAGTTACAACAGTGATCACTTTTAAAAACTAAGTCACACAATATTTAAAATAGAACCACTACATATATACAAGTATCTCAACCAATC
>SNQJ01S0031827.1:15647-29126 GCA_010110895.2 Picea sitchensis
CGGACCAGATGGCAATGGATTGTAATGACTAGATTGCTTGAGCATGAGGAGAGAAATCTAAACAAGAAAATGTAAACTTCTACTGTATTTTTGCAGAAGTAGTGCATAGACATAAAACTAAAGAACTAAGCATCGGATGAACCAATGAAACTTGTGTCAGCATGAGTTCCACCATGAGGAGTAAAGAAGTACGGTTGCGCACAGGTCAAGCATTGTTGTTGGCTCTGCGAACTCGAGAGCGCATCATACATAATGTCGAGATGACTATTGAGCATGGTATGCTTGTGTATTTTTTCTTCCATATCCCTGTGCATCTCAAAGATCAGCTCCAAATGTTTTGGCATGAGGAGACAAGTGGAGTGTGAGTCTCGGTATGGAGTTGAGGAAGGTGGTGGAGTCTCCAATGGGAGGTCAATCGACGCGATTTCCTCTTGAATTATGCAAGTCGCCTAGTCCGAGGTACAAGATATAGCGGGGATGGAATGGTTGGTGCTAGGTGGGTCATGGGGATTTGGAACAATATACAGAAGTGAGTCTGACAGAACAATAATTGGCTCTGCTAGAATCTCTTCTTATATAGTGGTCATTAGAGGCTCGTCGTGCCCCCCATCCCAACAAATCAGAAAGGTCAAAGACGCCTGGGTGAGTCTTTGAATTCTACATTGCCTAGAAGCATAGATTTACTAGGAGGGCCCTCTCTTGGGCTTACCATGCTCCCGTGGCATGGAAGTGGAGATGAACCAAACTCTGAGCGGCTTGAGAATTCCCAGAGCGGGAGAATGACAGGAGAAAATCCAAAACACAATATATGAACCAAATAGAAAGAGCCATAACATACTCGAAGGAAGTGGAGGGGTGCCAATGGAGCTAAAATGACCTTGCGCATGCCTCCCATACCCATCACCATCCACCAGCCTTGGTGCACTGAAGGAGCCATTAAACTTGCACGAGAGAGTTGGCGAGCCATTAAACCTGCACGAGAGAGTTGTCAAGTTTTCTCTAATGTCCTTTGAATGTTTCCCTCCCTATGATAAATGGATGTGAGGGAAGTGATAGGCACAATTAAGTCATGGGTTTTCATGCGGGCTACGTGGCACCCCATCCAGGGGAGGGAAATCACGTTGAGTGATTTCCATGCATTGGATTAGCAATGGGGGAGTTGGGGAGATTCGAGCATTCATTTGGATCTTCTCCTCCTTTGAGACGATGCCTTCATTAGCAAGGTGATATGCTACTTTACTGGCCTTTATTTTCACATGGGAGGGGATGAGAGTGAGGGTGGGTTGCAGGAGGGTTTTGAATTCTTCAAGCAAGCCCAAAAGTCTCCATCTTGGAGGGAATTTTGTTGGATTAGAACCATGGATGATTTTTGAAACCAATGAGATTATCACCTGGGAGTCCCCTTCCACTATGAGTTGGTTTATGTTTTGACAGGTAGCCAATTTTACCCCCTTGATAAGACTCCACATTTCTACTGCATTATTTGTGTTGAGTCCCAATTGCCCTGTTATGATATGTAGAATTTGACTAGAACTATCTCGTAGGAAAACACTAAATCCTGTTGGTCCTGGATTTCCCTTTGAAGAGCCATCAAAATTTAATTTAACTAAGCCTTGAGGGGGAGGAGACCAAGAGGAGGGGATGTGAGTGTGAATGGCAGGAAGAGGGGGGTGTTGGAGAGGGTGGTCAGGAAGATTCAACTTCCAGGATGAGAGGATGAGGCTTCCTAGGGGATTGCATTAAAGATCTTCCCATGCCCAATGGCCAGCTCTAATGGTTTCCCAAATAANNGGGAGTGGAATATTCTTTTGTTTCACTCTTTCCAGATATTCCAAACAATAAATCTTGGTCACAGTTTCCAGATGCGATCTAAGATTGGGCTCTGATAAGTGTTCAACCCCTAATTTTTGAAAGTGCTTACGATGTTGTATCTCTTTCTATTGGTGTGAAGCATAATTTGGGCTACTAGATCCCATATTGCCCCATTATGAGGGCATTTATTTAAAATGTGTTCCATGGTTTCCTTCTGTTGCTGACAAAGAAGGCATATCAGCAGTCCTAAAAAGCCCCACTTTCAGATATTGTCCCAGGTGAGAATGCGATTTTGAGAAATTACCCAAAGGAAAATTGAGATTTTTGGCCAAAATTTGGAATTCCATATGGTGCTCTAAATGTGCCCTTTTGGTTGCATGTGGTATTTTTCGTGAAGGTCGTAGGATTCATTTACCGAGAAGTTTCATATTGGTGAATGTACCCACCTAAGGATATTCAATCCTTCACTGACATGAACCTCCCGCTGAGAGGCTATTTCACACCAAGGTTGTGTATCACTGTCCTCTGGGATGTTGAGTTCATGAGGATAAGTCTTCCATATGATCTAGGGGTGGTGTTGAGAATTCGCCTGCCATAAATCCTTTACATGAAGTGGATTTGTGAATTTCATTTGTTGGTGGAGGGGGCGTAACTCTTGTACTAAGGTCAAAGGTTGCAATTGCTGCCAGGATTCCTACCAGAATAGGGACACCTCGCCATTGAGAATTTCCCAGAAAGCATGTTTTTGTATGAGAGGGAGGTTGCACCAATATGCATTCCATATATTGTAGCCTTGAATCTGGTCGTTGATTCCGATCAAGAGGTCCTCATTGGTGGTCGGTACATATTTGAGCTTCCACATTCTAGCCCATAACTCTATGGGGTGTTTGAGCCAATGCCACCAAAGTTTGTCCCTCATTATGCAATTGAGTTTTCCTGGATCCCTTAGACCCAGTTCACCTATGGATTTCGGGCAACATATTTTTCCCCAGCCAACTAGAGCCCATTTCTTGTTAGGATGGTGTCTGTGTGAAAGAAATTTTCGTTGCAGATTTATGATAGATTTTATGACTGACAGTGGTGCTACCAAGGCTGCAAAGAGGTAGGTTGGGAGAGCTTGAAGAGTTGATTTCAGAAGGACTAGTTGGCCTGCAAGATTGAGAGATCAGAAGGTCCAATTATTTAGTCGATTAGAGATGGATAGAAGGAGGCTTTCCCAATAGATGTTGCAAGTGGTTTCACTCATTATGGGGATTCCAAGATAGTTGGATGGAAGGGAGCTCTTGGGGATACCTAGAAGTCTGGAGATGTGATTTTGGACCATCGATGGGGTGTTGAAGAAAAAAAGTTGATATTTTTCAAGGTTGAGGGAGGTCCCCAAGGAATCAACAAAATCTGTGAGGATGGAATTTAGTTTTTTGGCCTCCTAGGCAGTGGGGGTAGTCATCAACAAGGTGTCATACATGGATTTACTATGGGAGGATTCCGATTGGAGATTGTGGTAGGCCTTTGAGGGATCCATCCTCAATCGAGGAATTTATGTAGCGGGCAAGTCCCTCCACCATGATGAAAAAATGGAAAGGGGAAAGGGGGTCCCCCTGTCAAATGCCTATGGTGGGGAAGAAGGGCTAGGAAGGGATTCCATTAAAAAGAATGGAAAAAAAGATGAATAAGTGAGATTCATGATCTAGTCTATCCAAGCCTTGTAAAAGCTAAAGGCCTCAAGAAGGGAACACATGTATATCCAACTGATTATGTCAAAATATTTTGAGAGGTCCAGTTTGATCAACATACCTAAGGTGCAAGTTGATTTCAGTGAATGTATCACCTCATGTACTAAAATTACACTGTCCATAATTTGATGCCCCTCCACGTAACTTGAATGTCCCTTGGATATGATGAAAGGAAGGACATGTTTGAGCCTAAAATATATTACCTTCTGTTGAGATCATTTCCCGTTTCTGAATTTTCCTTACCCTTTCTATTTTCCCAACTTATTTTTTCCATTTATTTTCCCTCTTCTATACATCCCCTTGTTTTCCTCTTTCTTTTTTCCCTTCTTCTATCCCTTTCTAGTTACCATACTTAGTCATATTTCAAAAATCGATGGGTTCATAGGTTAGTGGATTGGCGGGTTGGCAAACATTCATATCCATCTACTCTCCTATGTCATAATTTCGACCAACTGCCTTGCTACATTATACTTAGCCATTTTTCCAACTTCGCGGGTTCGCTGGTTCAAGCCTTCATCCTCCATGTTCTGTGATCTGCACTTTGCACCCAAAGTTCTGTGATCTACATTATGGCCATCAGATTTGTCGCGGATCCCGAGCCCCTAAGTATTTTACTTCTCCTACATTCAACTCTGATCGACCACCTTTCTACAATTAACTTATTTTTTGATTATCCATGACCGCAGGTTCATGGGTTCCCGGGTTTATGGGTTCATGAAAAGCTCCATATTCAAAATTTATCTCGTCTGTCCTTGCCATTCTCGTTCTTTTTCCAATATACATTAAGTGTTGTTTAATGCTAACAACTGATTTTGCAGACCCTGAAAATATCGTCATTAATAGTGAAAGGCTCGAGGAAATTACTTATTAAATTGCATTAAATCACCATTTTCCAAGATATTATACTATTGGCATCTCTCCGAAAAGATTTATTTCAAGTTATTACCCAACTAAATAAATACTCCCGTCAACCTATGGCAGCAACAACTAGACACCATTTTTGTGGTGACACTTTAAATATATTTGGTCGTGAAGACCAAAACTTTCAGTGGTCTAGAGCATATTTATATTATTCCTCTCCTCCTGCATAGAAAGACGTAATTTGGGCATCTGGAATTGCTCATGCAGGGTGTGTTATTGAGGTTTTTTACTATAAATAACTTGTTGCATGGTGCATGGAGAAGTACATTCCAAGCTAGAGAATTATACAACTTCAATATGAGTCTCCAATTTCCCTTTCACCGCAAGTTTTTCGTAAAATGTTGAAGCTCCCAGATTCGACGCTTACTTTCAAAGGACAAGACTGCAAAGATTTTTTGAAGAAACATAACAATGGCCTTGACCTCCCGCCTAAATATTTGGAGAATCCTGTGTTTATTCCTGAAGATATAAGAAATATCCAGGTCGGCTCTTTTAAAAACCCCTTTCGAGACATTGCATGGTTGTTTACTAGGTTGACAGGTCAGGAAATCACCTCCTCTATCTCTTGCATGATTTTATATATCTTGTATTTTACAGTGGAAGAACAAGCTGACTTTTACTAGGGAAAACTGATTTCTACTGAAATCGTGTCCCAGTCAATGCACTATAAAAGGGACATACTCACCGTAGTCAGAAGTTATGTAGAGAAAAACATTAAAAAAATAATGTCACTGATAACAGAAGCATGGGAGTTATCAAAAAATATTGTTTCTTTCGGCTCAAGGGAACATGCTTTTCATGAATATCTACAATCTTATTTAAAGAATGAAGAAGGATTCTAGGTTGATGTTGTCTTTCCATTTGGAATTAAATTCTCAAACATGATAGAACTGAAAAGACGAGAAGAGGATTTTCCTTCTCCTAGTCGAATTAAATAGTTAAATGCTTGTTGGAAGGAAAAGATCAACAATTTGAATAATATTCTCCAAGCATGTAGGGAAGCCATACTAAAAAGAGAAGAATAGTTCAAAATACTCACAAATATAGATATGGTAGGAAGCATTGATGATGTACAAGACCCTAAGTTAATTCTCAATTCAATATTTCTAACAAAACAACAATTTGATGAGAAAGTTGAAATATTTAAGGAGTTATCAGCTGAAAATTTTTATGGCATAGTTGAATATAATGAAGAAGAAATAGACAATTGGATGATTGATTATTTCGTGAAAAATCAAGATATTGAGTAGGCAATACATGGCATTTTTCATGACTTAAGAGACTTGGAAAATGAATTATTCAATATTAATATCAAACATGAAATAAATGTTGCAGCAATGAAAAATTACATTGAAGATTGGTTTAAAAGGGCAATTGACAAATTAACCAAAGAAGGCCAAGAAGCAGGTGAGATGGTTCCTATAACCATGAATGAGGACAATAAAAGGACAATAGAAAGCAAGTGAAAAAAGAGAGAGACCATCATAGTAATTTTATACTGATCACATCTTGTTTTCTTTATCATTTTTTCATCCAGTTACTCCTCTTCTTTGACTAGAAAGGTTTAACTGAAATCTGATAACTCCTTCCTGTCTTCTTTCCAGGTCTTGCTTCTTTGTCACCGCCTACCATCTTCCTTCCGCAACTTACTTCTTATTAATATTTTCTTTATGGTATGTGGGAGCCCCAATCCCAGTCTTAAGGACAAACACATTTAAATTTCAATACTTTGTAACAGGCTCTATATTTTTCAGAAATCCCAAGAGAACTATTTCGGGATCAATTTTGACTTTATTTTATAACTATGAGTTTTTGAGTATAAAATATTTTAAATTTATCTATCATTATATTTATTTGAGCTCCCCATGTGTTTACTCTATTAAAGTTCTCTTATGCATGCATACCATCTTCTTTTATTTTATGTGATCAAAAATCTTTAATTTAACTATGATGGATGTGAGAAAATTTTGTTTATATTTTCTCTAAATATGTGATGTGTGAGTTTCCTGGTCATCTCTCAGGAACTCTCTTCAAAACAAAACTTTTTATTTTCTCTGCAATCTTTATATTTCTTTGAATATCATGGTGGAATTTTTTTTAAGGTCCTATATTATTTTGAAAATCTAGAATTCCAAGAAAATATTGAAACAAAGAGAAGTACCACCTCTCTAAAAATGCATTGGGATTTGTATCCCCATGAGGTTTTCGTTTCAGTCCTAACAGATTCAAGCGTCAACATTTTTGGCAACCATACTGGGGAAGGAATTGAAATTTGGAATTTTGTTTAACATTTTTTTTGAAAGATACATGACTTTACCCTAGGTTGATCAACACCAACTGGAAATTGGATTAAATAATCAACGCAGCATCTTACATCAGCTATATAATCTGGTAATAACGACAGTCAAGACCAGAGAAGAATTGGAAATATCTTGGCAGATGTTGGTCCAAGAAGAAGAAAGATAAATCCTCTGTAGACATAGGAGAGAGGAGCAACAAGACCGAAGAAACAAAAGACTAGATGGAGAAGCACAAGAACAAGGTCGGGATTGAAGATGGACGAATACACGAGACCCATTACTAGAAGTAAAAGAAAGAAACTTTATATTCTAAGAAGTGGAAAAAATATTCCTGAAATATCTATGGACATGGAAGAAAGAAATGAACAACCGTGAGAAGAACCATGAAGAGAACCTCATGAAGGAAGACAAGGAGGTGGAGGAGGTGGTGGAAGAAACCAAGAAAACCTAATATTTGGAATCTGAAGAAGAGTAAGAGATTCCCCCTTAAATATTCGAGGTGAGCAACATGTCCTCCTTGTTCTCCCTAAAGGTACCTTAAAAGAATTTTCTAGAGATGGAACAATTGATGCCAAAAGAAACCTTAATTTATTTCTTGATGTTTTTTATTTTCATCGTGTTAAATATGACGTTGTGATGGTAAGGTTATTTATTCAAACCTTATCAGGACAATCCTATGAATGGTATACGACATTACCCAGTAGGTCAATTGGCTCATTTAATGACCTCGAAGCCATGTTCCTCACTATGTTTGCTCCTCCAGTTGCATATCATACCATTCTCACTAATCTCACCTAGATTAGTTTGAGGAAGAATGAGAGGATACAAGATTTTAATCTCAAGTTCAATAAAACCTTGAGTAAGATTCTAGAAGATAAAATACCTAATGACCTAGTGATACTAGGTTGTTATAAGAAAGTGATGCCCCCAAATGTAAAATATGATATTAGAACATCCCAGATGGATACCTTAGAGGAATCAATGATTAAGGCCACTGAGATAGAATAAATTATGATTGAGATGGGCGTTGACCTTGATATCATCTTGGGAAAATTACAGAGGCAGTTGGAAGGACTAAGTATTGATGATCAAGGAGACTCTAGCTCAAGAAAGAACGAAGAACCAAAGCCGCAACTGACCCAAAATCAAACAATTGGAGGAGGATTTTGTAAGGGAACCATACCATATGTGAAGGTAGACCATGTTGCGTCACAATAAACCAAGAAAAGAATTGAAATTGCACAAATGAATAGAACCATCAAGAAAATGTCGAACGAGATAGCGAGATTAAGAAGGGGGAATAATTATGTAGCAAATCCGAGAATGTCGGTCCAAGAGAAAATAAGGAACCATCCCCAATAAAATAGAGTGAGGTTTGAAAACAATGATAATCCACAAAGGCAAAGGGTTCCCAGGGAACCAATCCCAAATGCAATTGTTCTGGATGATGTATATGATGAGAAAATGATTGAGCAAGGGAACAATTATTTACCTGATGAAAGTTCTGATATTGTATAGATGGATGGATGTGAGACGTCCATGTATATATTTGAAGAAGGGGACAATGACCTTGACTCGCAAGAGAAAGTCGCCTAGACACAAGAGTTTGTAAATAAATCCAAAAATAAAAATGATTCTGAAAAGGAAAATGGAAAAGATAAACAAAAGGTGAATGAGAAAAAGACAAATGAAAATGTGACAAATAGCGTTGTAAGCAAGAAGAAACACCTGATGTCATACCCTACCTAGATGAAATAAAATGTTGTAGAGGACTTGAGTAAACTAATGATAACTCTTCATTTTACAAAAGTGGTAAAGGTTCCCCAACAAAGGGAAAATATTCTAAGATTATTGGATGATCCATCTGGAAAAATGGAGGTTGTTGTTATAAGTCTGAAACAAAGCTAGAACACATCAATCGTCAAGTTGAGAGGTAAAATACCACCTTTTTATATTTCAATTGAAAATCATGTTGTAGCACTTCATAATTGTTTAATTTATACTGGAGAAACCAATAATATTATGCCATTGGCAGTCTTGGAAGCATTGGGCATGATTTGCACCAAATATTAAGAGACCGGTGAAAGTATATATGCAATTGATTTCAGACAAGTACCAGCTTACAACGAAATCAAATATTTGTATGCTTGGATCACAGTGGCTTCCCATATTATTACAATTTTCAATATTATTGTGGTAGACCTTCCTCCTGCATATGGAGTTGTTTTAGGAAGAGATTGATCATCTATGATCAGAGGATACATAATGAATGATGGAAGTTGCATGATGTTTCTAGATAAGGGAGGAGAAATGATTAAGGTCCCTCATGAGCCCATGAGACCCTTCTCTTTCAAAAGGAAGGATAACGAATTAATGGAAGATTATATAGACGTTGGGATCATAAACTATGTTATTCTAGACATGGACCAGACTGGAGACCTGGAAAAAATTCCAGATATGGAGAATCAAAAGCATCAGTTTGAAGGTTATTGGAGGATATAATTCGATGGAGCTTGTTCAAGTTCTGGGAATGGAGTTGGAATTTTCCTTGTAAGCCCGGGAAATATTGTGCATCCACATGATATCATACTTGAATTTGAATGTACCAATAATGAGGTAGAATATGAAGCTTTGATTCAGGGAATGATTCTTGCACAAGAAACGAAGGTAGAACATCTAATTGTGACTAGTGACTCTGAATTGGTGATAAATCAAGTTACCCAGAGGTATAAAATAAAAATAAATAAAAACTCAAATTATATATCAAAAGAGTTAACAAATTGATGGAAGCCTTCGACTCTTTCAACATCTCTTTCATCCCAAGGGACAAAAATCAGAAGGCAGATTCATTAGTTTTGGTGGCCTCATTATCAAACCCGGATGATGTTAAGAGAAAAACATATTTTCAAATAAAAATAATATTTCGACCTTATGTACCTAATAACCAGGAATATTTACAAGTATTTGAGAATGATGAAGAATTGGAAACTTTTTTGATGAATGGCGATGAAGATGAGGACTGTCACATAATTGTTTTCCCAAGAAATTGTATTCAATCTGAGTCTCTTTTTACAAGAGATGATCATGCTAAAAATATCCTGGAAAAAGCATCGCTCTGAAAGGTCCAAGAGATAAGAAAAATTAACATTGGAACTGATAGTTCCCCAAAATACATCAATTTGGGAGTTGATTGCACAACTAAAGAAGTTGATCAATATGTTGCATTTTTTAAAGAATATCTTGATGTGTTCACATGGAGTTATGATGATTTGAAGGCATATGATAAAAAAATATTTCAACATATTATTCCCTTGAGAGAAGGGGCAAAGTCGGTCAAGCAGAAGATAAGGAGGATGAAACCCAAATTAAAACCACTCGTAAAGGTCTAATTGGAGAAATTAAAGAAGGTTGGAATAATATACCCCATTAGATATTTTGAATGGATTTCAAACCCCATGATAGTAAGAAAGAAGACTAGGGACATCTGAATGTGTGTATATTTTAGGGATCTTAACAAATCAAGTGAAAAGGATAATTATCCTTTACCTAACATGGATTTTCTTCTCCAAAAAGTCATGGGATCAACTTGCATGTCCATGTTAGATGGTTTTTCTGGGTATAATCAAGTCTTAGATTTTGAATAAGACAGAGAAAAGACAACTCTCATAACACCTTGGGAGACATATGCATATTCTAGGATGCCTTTCGGTTTAAAAAATGCAAGAGATACATTTCAGAGGGCTATGGATCATTCTTTTGAGGGGTTGATAGGAAAACTCATGGTAGATTACCAAGATGACTTAACAGTACACTAAAAAATAAGGAGCGATCATATTCATCACCTGAGGAATTTTTTTGACAGGTGTAGATCATATGGTGTTTCCTTGAATGTAAAGAAATGTTTATTTGTTGTAACTCAAGGAAAACTATTGGGTCATATTGTGTGCAAGGAAGGAATCTACATAGATCCAAAAAGAGTTAAAGTTATAAATGAACTCAACCACCCATCATATAAGAAGGGAGTTCAATCATTCTTTGGCAAGTTCATCTTTGTACGAAGATGTGTCCCTGACTATGAAAGTATTGTGAAGCCGATAAATTTATTGTTGAAAAAAGATCAAAGGTTTGAATGGACCATGGATACACAAGAAACTTTTAATAATATCAAAAAGTAAATCACTACAGCTCCAATCCTCATTAGCCCATATTTTCAAAGAGACTTCATCATTTATTTGTTCGCTACAAAAAGGGTTGTTGCATCTATTCTTACTCAGAGGAATACCAAGGGTGAAGAACTACCAATTAGCTTCATGAGAAAGACCCTTCATGATTATGAATTGATATATTTTGAATTGGAGAAGCACGCCCTATCTCTTGTGAAAGCGGTGGTGAAATTTCAAACTTACATACTAAATTCTCATATCATTGCTTATGTTCCATCCTCTCCTATGAAAATGCTCTTGAATCAACAATTGAGAGAAGGAAAATGGGAAAACTAGCTGGCGAAGACTCAAGAATATTATATTGAAATTAAACCTTTAAAGGCAATCAAAGGACAGGGTTTATATAAGCTCATTGCAAATAGTGAATCCTTGGATGGAATGATTTCAATCTCAGTAGGAGAACCCATGGAATATTCATAATGATATAGAGATATTGTATTCTACTGAGGTCTGGACAATTTCCAGTCACCATGAACTCTAAAGAGTGAAGAACATTGAAGATGAAGTCAAATCAATATGTGTTGATTTTTGATATATTGTTTAGGAGAAATTATGATGGTATATTGTTGAGATGTGTTATGAAAGGAAAGCTCAAGAATTAATGAGAGAATTCCATGAAGGAATATGTGGTGGAAATTTTGCACCTACCGCCACCACCCATAAGATAATAAGAGTTGGGTTTTATTGGCCATAAGTTTTTAAAGACTCATATACTACCATAAGAAAGCGTGTATCTTGTCAACAATTTTTAGGGAAAATGAAAAAATATGCAATGTTATTACAACCTATATATGTAGAACAACCATTTTCCCAATGAGGACTTGATGTCATTGGACCAATAAATCCAAAGTCAAGAAAAGGAAATATATATATACTCAATGCTACGAACTATTTTAAAAGGTGGCCAAAAGCAGTGGCATTAAAAAGGGTTGATTATGAAGAGTTGATTAAATTTCACAAAGATTAAATTTTGTCAAGATTCAGTGTCCCAGAAAAATTAATCACTGATAATGTTTGATTTTCATTGGCTTAAAATTTACGAAATTTTGTGGAGAATATAGAATTGTTATGGAGAAGTCATCAAACTATTATCCACAAGGAAATGGTCTTGCAGAATCCACTAATAAGACACTCATTCAGATATTGAAGAAAACTGTTGACAAGAACCAAATGAATTGGCATTTAAAGTTGACTGATGTATTGTGGGTGAGAAGAATGACTCTGAAAGACAGCACTGGGATGTCTCTGTATACATTGGTATCACTTTTCAATTTGAGGGTCAATTTTATGCAATGCAATTTTAACAGTATTCGTTGTCAAGGCAATGATTTCAAGTAATTCACAATTTTTACCACCCTGCAAAAACGGGGTGCTACTGATAGCACCATTTTTTGAAACGGGGGTTGATTTAGTGTTTTTGACACAAAAATATGGGTGTTTTACACTAGAGTTATCATTTTGAGGTCATATTTCTCGTTAAGTCGGTAAATTTGTTCCAAGATAGTATCCATAAGAAGGACAATATCCCAACTATCATCACTAACACCATAACAATGGGATCATGTTCTTTTAAGTAGTATCTAGCTTTAATTCCATACATGAGACCAAATACCACCTTCAACTGTAATATAACTTCTTCCTCAGGAGAACATTTTTTTCTAAATTTTCAACATAAAATATTCCTCTATTTCTCCAAATTGTTTTTTATTTTGTTTGTTATATATTTAAAGCATAGTCTAAATATGCTACGATTTGAACCTATTCCGATCACATTTTTCTCGTTGTTTTTCCCAACATCCGATTAAAAATTGAGAAGAACTATTGGAGTTGCATATACCAATTGTTGAGATTGCACAACCCAAGAGAAATAGGGGGTTTTGAGGGCACTAAATCCTTTCATGCATTTAAAAATGCAGTTTCAACATTGAAAAATTGCAATTTAACCAAAAATTATAGAGCAGATTCTGGTGAAAAAAGGTTCAAATCGCATAACATTTAAACTTCTTCGATATTTAAAGTTAGTGTGTCTAAATCATCATTTTGTCTTCTTTGTGCATATCTTTATGAGAATACAAAAAGAGGAGTTATCTTTCTTGAGTACAATTATATCAAACCTGAAGGCACAATGAGTTTCAATCTTGGAACTCTAAAAGATGCTAAAACATTTGCGATGTGAATTTTGACTTCTCTTCTCGAATTCCGATATGCCATTGGTTGCTCAGTGAATTTTGACTTCTCTGCTTGAATTCCGATATACCATTGGCTACTCGAATCCCAATCATTTGGAGGTGACGACAACAATTTTTGAACGTGGGACTCCGATGGTGCTAAAATCATACTTAATCCCGCATTAAAAACAAAACATAACCAAATATAGTTAACATACCCCCTAAATAGACTAATGGGAATGCCAAAGTAATGAAAGTACGCTAAATGAAACCTATAAATAAAACCTACTTAGAAACAAAGTTATATATATATATATATATA